>JASCZW010009643.1:0-41172 GCA_034211315.2 Aedes japonicus | reverse complement strand
TGCTCATAAAAACGTGCGCATGTGTTGGGTGTATGCAAACGTCCCCTCTGGATTCAACAGCAGGTTGATGCCGTGAAAATGCTGAGTGCAGAGAGTGAGAATGAAGACGTCGCGAGGATCACAGCATCCAATAAGAAGAAGCTGAGAAATTCACCACGCAGCATGCTCACGACCACAAATTTTACTCAATTTTGAGACAAATCGAAAACATCCATCTGATTTAAATCGATGTTTTTTTATATCGATCCCATTTATATCAACTTAAATTTTTGCGACTCCACTTTCGACGAAAGTGATCCAAAAACGACTCAAAGTTAAGTAAAATTTGCAGCCGTGCTGAGATGAAGATCCGCGTCGAGAGGAGAAGAGATTGAGAGCAATCTTCACCCCAAGATGAGTGGAGGGAGTGAAAAAGGCGTTCCCTCGCTGTTCTCTCTTTCCAAAAACAAGGGTGAATCTGTGACTGATCAGGCGTGGAGTTCGAAAACCGTCTCTAAGTTTTGTTTCTTTCGAATTAATGCATTGGTGTCATCGGCCAGCATTCCTATGGGTAAACAAATTTCAGTCACGCAGAGTTGATCGCTCCGGAATACATTCATTGATTATGCTCTTGCCATCGTGGCAATGAAGGAACTGATGATAGATCGGAATGGGTTGATAACTGATCACAATAGAAATGAATCGTAGCTTATTTTACACGCAAACACCTTTTCATAACACGATTAAGATGGGATTGTCCCGCAATTGAGGTGGCACCAATCTACGCACGTCTTCTGCTGAGTATCGAAATGCGATTGAATGGCGAAAGCCCGAGCCGAACGATCGCGATGATGATCATCGCTGAATGAATAATGAACCCAAAATCGAAAACCAATGAGGAAATGGTGGCCGATCCTGTCTATAATATTCGCATTATACACATTACATTATAGGAATAAACGAACGTTGGGTTAGTGGGAAGGTGAGAAATTTAATATCTCATTGATGATGGCATAACGGTGTGTCATCGAGTGCGGGCGGTGGCTTCGATCCAAGATGGGCGTATGAGCGAATGAGACGGCCGGCCGGAAGAGGGACGGGCAAGGGGATATTTATTGATGTTTCGATCCCGTGACTCTCTGTGCGGTGACAGATGTCCAATGAGATGCGATTTATGGATTGGAATTGGTATTCTGAGTGGGCGATTCGAGTTTCGCCGAATAATGTTAATCTCGATGTCTTTCCTGACTTGATATGGCCAAGCGCCATGCACACGTAATGTTGTTTTCAATATTCAACAGTGACGAAGATGTCCTGATGGTTTTCTCCGAAATGGTGCGCTATAAGTTGAAATTTATCATTACCTCCAACTAGGTTTTAATTAGCTGGGTAGATTGTTGTTTTTGGCTTTAAAACGGTATCTTGTCGAAGGACATGTAGAAACTGATCTTATTTTTCAACTCACCTTCAATCGTCGGTAAATTGTCTCGGCAAAAGAAGGCTTGGTTGGTTGCTTCGATTATTCTGAAAAAAGGTAAGAACCACAGTAGCTTTTGAAAGCGAATTTAGTGGAACTAATCCACATTTTCCTTTCTGTGTGTGTGCATTGCAACGATCACTTTGAATCTTCTGCTTTTTTTTTCTTTAAGTCTTTATTTTCACTAATTCAGCCCCTCTGGTTCATTCACCATTGAACTTTTCTCGGCGTTGTAGAAGAAGACATTTCGAAATATTATCTTGTATCGGAGTTAGATGGTAACAAAAACTGTATTTTTTCTGTGTATGAATTCATTCGCAATGCTAGTTAAATCAGCAAATGAGCAAAAATCATCCGATTTCCCTGGTTCAAACGTTGTAGTGTTTTTCGTTTTTCAACAATCAAGCTAACACGAAAAATCTCCATATAATCGGTGGCCATCTACATGTGACTTCCAGCAGAATCATCTGCCTTCGGTTAGTTTGAGTTAAACTGACTATCTCACTGAAGTATTCTCACAGGCCGTTTATTGTATGCAACTTACTTCGCTTGCAAACAATCTTCAACTGAGACGCATGCAATGCTTTAAGCACACCCAAAGCTCCGTTCTTGCATTCCGTTGAAAAAGCATCTATATTATTTTTCGCAGCCACATTCAGAAGCTTTGCAATGGCTGCATACCTAAGACAGGGATGTCAGTGTTGAAAGATAATTTTAAATATCAGAAACACGAACGCTTAAAAATACCTCCGGTTCAGTGTTTTGAAACTCAAATCTCGGAATACTCATGCGTGAGTTTAAGAGCGCAGGAGTTTTCCGGTTCAAAAATGTTTTGCCTCGCCTTTCGGTGTGGATCATTATTATTACTGTTGATTTGACAAAAGAGAAAGAAGCACTAACAGGAAGCTGGGCATTGGGAAAATCAATGTGGTGAAACATTATGCTTTGTGATCATCGGGTGTCTCGCTGAATTCGCGTGCAGCGACTCACAATCGGTTTGCAGTCAATTCAAAGCGAAGGATTCTGATTTAGTACTTGTGATCCATTTTGCATCACGCTCTTCACGTCAGTTGAACCGATTTGACATATGAGTTAAAACGAGCGTGACTAAATTAAACAGTTGCGTATCTTTTGGCAAGCTGATTCATTTCTGTTTCGCAGCGAATTTTAACCAAAGAGAACAGACATCCAGCCTCGAATATTTTTTTTGAAAATTTGCTGTGTAAATTTGTAAAAGCAAACCTTTGAAAAACAACGTCGCCTAGTCTTGGTTTTACCAAACTAAAATTGACAGACTATCAAATCTCAAGGCGGGCAAGTGGCGCCATCAACATACGATCTCACTCAAAACTAACGGAAACGAGCTGTAATTTTAAAATGGCAGTTACAGAAATTTACACACGGAGGGCACTCCAGCTTGATGTCTGTTCTCTGTACTTTAACTTGATACAGTTGTTTTCAGGAATTGAATGGATTTCAACAAATAAATTTGTTTGAACCTATGTGAGATACCCCTTGTTTGGATGGTGGTGGCTGCCTTCGAGAATATTTCAGCATAAGCCCTTAAGACATCTTATCGGAAATCAGCCGATCAACAGCAGGGATTTTCGGAATGTCGAGTAAAAATGTCCTGAATAAACACAAATGACTTGGTACAAATTACTCGTAGTTTAATTTACTCCATACTAGGCCCGCAGACAGACATTCAAGCTCTACTCGCCAACATGTGTAAAAAACATGGCGTCCGTCGTTTTAGCATTTGGCAATAAGCAATCAGATAGCACCACTGAGCTAATAGAGCAGATGTCCAGCATGCTATTTTGTTTTGGTTTTGTTTGATTATACATTTCGAAACTAACGAAACTAGAGTTTCTCTGAAGTAGATAGCTGCATATTCCAATCATAATTATTATGTAATCACATCAATTTCAATGAACAATGAATCGAATAACTCCAGTGCGGGCGATTTACGTCGATTGTTATTGTTTTGTTTTCATGTTCAGTGGGTGGTAAATAGGGTGGTGATTGAGACGATGAGTAGAACTCTGTCAGATTTCAACTAGCAATAAGTTAGCTAGACGGCGCTAGTATCTACGGCGATTCAACGCAATTCAATTCTGAAAATTTACACACGAAAAATGAAAAATGGATGTATGGGAATAAACGTCTGTCTGTGCTAGGCCTGAAAAGTCCCTTTAATCTCAAACACGAATACATTTTTTTTTTTGCCAAATTCGGTCAATACAGCGAGTCTAGCGATTTTCTATTTTTTCTATCCATCCGAATAGTGCTCCCTTCTGAAGTACTTCAAAATAATCCATCGGTTGTAACAGGGTTACAAAAATATTATACGATCAATCAATAAGGAGTAGCTCAAAATTGAATTCAAATGAACTGAATAAAATGGAACAAGTCCCTCGAGCACTTTGGTAGCGGATAGCGCCAGAGCTAAAAAAATCATGAATGTTCGTATGGGGCACGTGCTACCAACAAAAACGAACAACGTCCTCGCGGTTAAGATTAAAGGAGAAGCCGTAAGTGACTTCGGTAGAAAAATTGCTAGCCTCGGTCTCAGTCCGGTTTAGTCATTTCAGTTGAAAAGGTTAGACAATTAAAAACCTAAAACTAAAACGTGGTTCAGATAGGGAATGCTTGAGTGCCAAGGTGGACAGAGAAGAAGCATTAGAAGTGAGTTTAGTATTTGGTAAATTAAATATCACTTATAAATTGTTATTTATGTTTGAGTAGGTGTATGGAGAAAAGTAGTCAAATATTTAAATGATCAGGTCGCACTCGTGGAAAAATCAGTGCATTAAATCAGGTAAATTAAACTAAGGTATGGTAATTTGTGAAATAATAAAATATGTTCATCGTTTGAAGATTTCCTTCAAACGAAGGTCGCCGGTCAGGGCATAACCTCGCTTTGCCCACCGGAAGCTCGCCACGTGGGAAACCCACATCGAAAACCGGGAGAACTGCCAAGGAGCAGTCAAGGTCCTACACCCGCTTCTTTTGTACGACCATCGGACAACCGTTGTATGTCCCGGAAAGCACCACCTCCTTGTTTTGAGGCTGAATTGAAGAGCGAATCCATTGTACATACGGTCGGACGGTCCGACGTTCCTGTGGGAGGCCACGGAGCAGCATTACTTCGAAGTGCGAAGATTTTTATTTCCATCCTGGAATTAGCCGGCAACAAAACGGATACCGCACTGTCATCTGTCCGTCGTCAACCACCTACCGCCAGTATTACGTTTGGGTGGCAGAGTGGTTCATCATCGGAACTTTCACCACGGGGTTCATCACAACATATGTCAGCGGTACGCGACGTCACACCTGTTGCGTCATCGAAGGAAAGTATCCACCTCCCCGTACTTTCGTCGGAGCAACAGTAGCCGCTCACACCACACGCTAATCATCAGGTGACGTAGTAGAATAGACAATAAGGACAGGTGAACAGGAACAACGGGACGTATGTTGATATGCAGGCAAGAATAAATTTAGGCGAACATGCATAATGAGTCTTGGCTAAACTGACCGAACCATTGCTAGTAATTTATTTCGATTTCTAATTGATAAGCGAATTTTTGGTCTGATTTCTGGGCGTTTTGTTGGTTGTTTGGTTGCACGTGTTCTTACGTGTTCGGAAGTGAACCTATCAGAGTCTCATCGGGCATTTTGTAACATCGCTGACTTTGCGACAGCTTTGCTGTCTGGGCGCGGAAAGCAAAGATCGTTGTGTTGTGCTTCCACGCTTGTTACACGGTTTCAGCTATGAGCTCGTCATTTGATTAAAATTGCTTACCGGTGAGCCATTTCTTCAGGTTTAGGAACAAACAGAAGTCACTGGGGCCAATTCTGGCGAATACGGTGGATGGGGAACCAATTGATTCCGAATTTCATTCAATTTTTCTTGAGCAATTGAGGATGAATAAGCAGGCGCATTGTCGTGATGATAGAGCACACTTTTCTCTGCAAGTGCGGCCGTTTTTTCTGGACTTCAGCCTTCAAATGATCCAATAACGCTGCATAGTATGCGCCTGTTTTGTACCAGACCTCAAGGTGTTGTGGAGTTCATACCCAAGTAACACACCTTGTATGTAATGATCAAAAATCTATCTTTAAGACATGATCTCATGTATTTTTTTAGTACACATAACTTAGTTTTGGTATCTTATATGACCAAAACAGCGCAATAAATCGATCTGTTTGAAACATCTTTAAGATCACACAAGAAACTATAAATTAGAAGAAAAATTAGTAATCTCCATTTAATTCCAACTACCTTTGCTTATCTTCGACAGATACGCGTATTTCGTCTACAATGTGCAGACTTCTTCAGTGTCTCGTACTAATAACTCGACTGAAAGAAAACCTTCGCCACCTGCCGTATATATACTATTTTCTAAATACAAAACGTTTACCTATCATTATGTTGTTTATACCTATCTTATTATTAGTTTGTTTATACCTATCCTGAGTCAAAAACAAGTGTACTTAATATCTAACTCGCTTCTTTCTCATCTATACCTAACATACTTATTGTGTAGCAGCGGGTGCTCCGCTTCGTCGGGTTTGATGTCGTTTGGGTAGTAAGTTGAAGAGCCATGTGTAACCGTTGCCTTGGTCTTTGTTTAGTAGATTTGTGTTCTGTTGTTTGTTTATTTCTAAGCTTTCTGCGACGTCTAATTTCCAGGGTGTAGATGTAGTCCGTAATATTGTGATGTCATTCGTCGTTATGTCGTGATTTTCCGTGAAGATGTGTTCTGCGACTGTTGATTTGAAGTTATGTGAAGTTATGTGTGTCTAGGAATCACACAAGAAGTTTTAAGATGCAGATTTAGGACTCATAATACGTTTTTAAGATGCATTGAATAACATGCGTTGGACATGATGATGTTTAATCTTGTTAGTTTCTAGCATCATAATAACAAATAGGTTATAACCAAGTAATTTCAAAGTAAAAACAGTTGCAAACATACTTGAACATGACATGCTTGTTTAAGAAATGTCAAACGAACAGAAATCAACAAAGATTGTTATGATTGGGAAAAAATATGTTTGTTTATGAGGAGAATATGCACAGCTCATAGTAATAAAATGACAATCGTTTTTGACCAAATCAATTTTTAATCAATATCAGAAATCAAAAGGTTGTCAATGCTCAGAACGCTTAACAAATAAATATCATATGCGAGGTCACTTTATGGTGCAACTTTTGGTATTACTCCTGCAAAATTCATGCGCCATTCTAAAGATTAAAAAAACAACAGAAAATTCTCTAATATTTTGCAAGTTTGCAGCATCTCTGTTGGAATCATCAAAAATCGTCATGGTGGATTAGAACACATGGTCTACACTGTCAACTAAAATTATTTTTAAACATAAAAAAAAATGTCTAGATTATCGATCAATTTTCTTTCTTACTCATAATGTATCATCTCAATCATCGACAAAAAATGCATCTTTCGACATTTTTAGCGATAATTGTAATCAAAATTTCAACCAGCACTGTAATTTTGTCCATAGCTATGACGTGAAGTTGAAATTGAGCCCAAAACACATCTTTAGAGCAGTCTAATAACATACTCGTGATGGTCCATCGCAAATTATTTGAGTTAGTTATTATAACATCATAATAACCATATTATGGCATCTTATTAGTGAAATGTCATTTGGCTCCATTAGTTTGAGAGAAAATGACGTTTCTTGTCGTCCGTCAAAATGATTTCCGAAAAATATGTTTATTTTTTCTTGTAGTTAGACCAATTCTGTATCTATTTCTAAACAAGATATCTTGCAAATGAGCAAGATCTGCTTTTTAATCTTTATGAAAAATTTGTAAAAAGTAATGGAATTCATAAACATATTCATCATATTGATTACAAAATAAACTGTCAAATACGATCTGTGTCTACATCTGCTAGTTTGACACTTGGATTGAATTATGGTGTTCATGAATTTCTGCATTTAGTTTTACTTTTCAATAACTTGATTATAACCTATTGGTTTTTGTGATGCTATAAACTACCAAGATAAGACATCGTCTTGTCAAAAGCTATGCTATGTAGTGAATCTTTAAAAACTGCTTACGCGACCTGAAAGATGTTATAAAAAATCGGTTAATTGCGCTGTTTTGGTCATATATGAGTCGAAAATAAAGTCATATGTTCTAAAAAATACATGAGTGTTATGATAGGCCAATGTTTTCCTAGAACATCCTCTCAGCTTTTTCAAGAAAAAAGATGTTTTTCATTTCATTTTTAACACTCCTGTATAACATAATTTCAAGATAACTGACCAAAGAGATGTTTTTGGTGTTACTTGGGAAGTGTCTTCCATCAAAACAATCAAAACTCATTAAACTTATGATTTTTTTGTGTATCAGTGCTGAGTTACACATTCATGTCAAGTTACTCTCAACAAGACCATCAAGATGTCAGTATTCTTCAAGTATATCCACAGAGTACATTTGAATTTGCATAATTTACGTAAAGAAGGAGATGTAAAAATTATCATAATGTAGTTTTACACATTGTTCTCCATTATCGAATGAAGTATCATATTAAACTGCAGAAATAATTAGAAATAAGTTTTTATTTTATTTTTCAACAGAAGTTCATTAAATGATCACTAAATATAACACGCACATATCCGGTGATCGTTACCTGGAAGGATGGCATAAAACTTCAAATATAAGGTATAATAAGATAAGAAAACGTATACAACTAAAGTATCACAACCATACTATATGTTAAGGAAAACAATCATCATGTTTCATATGGCAAAATAATGGAATTCCATCCAATTTCATTTGGCTTATAGTACGTTCACACTACAGTTTAAATTACGTGATATAGAGTATCTTGATATCAAATGACATGTACATTATTTCCAGTGAAAACTAGATGTATAGCTGCTGATATCAAGATACTCTATATCACGTAATATAAGCCGTAGTGTGAACGTACATATAAGTGTCATACGGTTTATTATTGAACTCCGTTCGGCCGTTTCTTGGGTACAACTTGATGCAAGGCTCTTGATATTAACACTCACATATCTACTTTTTACCGGAAATAAGATGTATGAAACTATGATATCAAGATACTCTAAATCACGTAGTCTGACTGGGGTATTAAACGCCTTTGAATAACTACACATCACCTATTAACCGATGGGAGCCAGATCATTCATTCCACATCATAGATTTTTATATTACATGAAATGAGAAACCGATTCCCTGCCGTCGGTTATGGCTAGCCCACAATTGATACGTTGTGGGTGCGTTTGCGTGAATTTGACAGTTTTCTCATAGGTTTTCTGCCACATTTACGTCAACGCATCCGCAACGTATAAATTGTGGGTTACCCTTTAGTTCAAGTTTAATCCGACAGAGTCATTGCTGTGAATTAAATAACTACTCTCCTTACAATTTGGAGCTAAACGTAACAACGAATATTCTTTGCATTTCATGGAAAAATTCTTTATTTATTCGATTTGGTAAATTAAAACTTAAACTTGAAAATTCGAAAATAAACTTATATTCGAAAATCCGCATGTTCGCAAGCAAGTCTCTGCAGCACTAGAATGTACTGTCTAGACATGTTTTGTCATAGTTTACAGGAAACTGTATTATATGTCTAAGCTAAATGCTCGTCTATCAGAAATACGTCTGGTACACGGATACAAATTTCGTCCATTAAAATTAAAAATATCGATGCTCAATTTTAAACATAAAAATAATTTAAAGCAAACAGAAGGCATATGTTTCGAACGAAAATAACGATTTTTGAATCAAATTCAAGGCATGTTATTTTCAACAATACAATCATTGAGTAGGCGAATTTGCACGTGTACTTTACTCTTCACAACGTTAGCCGAAGCAAAGCTTCGACGCTCGTAATGAGTCATATTTCCGGCAGGTTATTTGCTCGCCCTTTGAACCTGGAACTTTTCAGCATTCATTTGGAACCCAGAATTGAGATAACCCAGATTCAATAAATACATGAAATAAATTTAGAACGCAACCAGTAAAATTCAGATATTATTCAAATAAAAAAAAATATTATGGTATCAAAAATTTGTACTTTTATTTTTATCATGAATATGTTTAAAACAAAAATAATATGATTTTAATTTCAAACATCAATGTCATTTAGTTTTAAACATAGTAAATGTTTGAAATAAAGCAAGTTTGTGTTTGCGGTCAGAATAAACTAAGTTTATTCTTGGATTTACCTGGAATATGTTTGTTATGACGGTGTTTTTTTTTTGCGTGTATAGTAGTAGGATTATTTGAAATTGTTTTCATCAGTACACAGAAAGAAATCTTGTAGTAAAAACTACCATTTTACCCGACTACGCCTATCTTTAAAACTACCACGAAATTTCAGTCAAATTTACTACGTTTACGGTAAAATCTTCAACGTTTGTGGTATATTTGACAAACCACATATTGATATCAATCGCACCATGGTTGATCTAATCGCAGGCATGGTAAAATCAAACGTATTTACAGTCAGCTGAAAATTGTTGGTGATTGCGCTTAATTTAACCCTCGAAATGGTAGTTTCTACGGCGGCTTTTTTTGCGTGTAAAATTCAAATGAGAATTAATGTTTTCACCCCCGTCACTTTACTCAATTTTTGTGTACAATTGTTTGCTATTTCTTTTTCTCACGGAAATGTTACTCAATTTTCGTTAAAAAGTGGACCAACTCAATTTTAGAGTAGATCCACTTCTTACGAAAATTGAGTAACATTTCCGTGAGAGAAAAAGATAGCGTACAGTTGTACTCAAAAATTGAGTTAAGCGACGCGGAGAGTGTACTCTCAATTGAACACATGAGCCCACAATATGTTAATGCCAACTGTGAAAGGGCTTTTTCTTTCAGTGCAGCGTGGAAAATGTCAAGACCACATTCTCCCTCGATCGAAACCAACCGTGCGCCGGTGAGCTCCCGCTGGCGTCCACTGAGTGACCAACGCGTGAGATCCGCTCATCGTCGGATTGGTGAGCGACCGCAACGCCACTGGTCTGTCAAAAGTTCGCTCGAGCCAATCGAATTGTGGCTGCTTTGTTTCTATTGGTAACATTTTCTGGTCAATCAGCGCCGAGAGAATATCGGCCGCCTGCCTATTGGAGCACCTCCACGCGTATCGTATCGTGCGTAATCGGTAATTGGTGAAAGCAGTGCGTTTCCGGTTCTGCAATCAACCGATCGTGAGTGATTTAATTGCAGTGATAAGTTCGCAGTTGTGGAAAAATTTGACGCCTCATCTCGTTAGGGGATTCACTCGTAGTTTGTTCGACTAATCTTATTTCGAACGGGAGAAAGCGATTTTGGTGATTGGAGGTGAGTACATTATTTTGCATTAATTAATTTTGAAGCGAGCCTATTTGCCGCGAGTGGTAGCTTGATTGGCCAATCGTGTCTGGTTTGGGGATTCTGTATTTTTCCACAACATTCGAGAGCAGAGTGGTAGTCGGGATTGGTGACATCCCGTGTAGGAACTCAGTTGCTATCCTGCGGCTGGCCCTGGATTTGCTATGCTATTGGCGGTGGTGACGGTGGTGGGTGACTGGCGATGAGCTTTTACCTCGCAGCACTCGTCGACTTGACTGCTTCGATTCGACCAAATTTGAAACGAGGGAGCCAATAGCAACGCCGCTGCCACTATGATTGGTGCAAAAATTTGCCGCTGCTTTACTAATGATTGGTGGAGGTCTCGTCGTTGAGTGCACTCGACTATGGATGGTCCTTGTTTACGATAGGCCGAAAGCGGTGTCCGAGTTGATTCGATTCGTGAGATTGGTAGATGTCACACGTCTGTCGCCGTGGAACTTGTTGGGTGAGGATTTAATTGCTTCGCTCAGTGATTGTGTGCTTATTAGCAGGCTTGAAAAGAAGTGACTGCTCATAAATTATTTCAGACGCATACTCAGTTTTGGTTTGATTGGTGTTCAATGAAACGTTATATCAAAGAAAGACGACAATATTTCTTATATGAAAGATCACTGGTCACAGCCTATCGACGAGTACACGGGTGAATTTTAGTTCATGCACTGATGGAAATTTCACTTGAGAGCAGGGCAATGTTTACTCATGTAATGTTGTGGATAGTGTATGAACTGGATTTCCCTCATAAGCCTTTATACACTTTACATGATTGCACGGGTGACTCTTAATTTCATTAATTAATTTGTTTTGTTCATGGATTTAACATCCACTGGTGGTATGTTTACCTGTACGTATGGATCATTTCGAATGATTTAAAATTATACCAACTATAAAATGTTTTCCCGGATAAATTATAAGTTTGAAATTATTATTGACTGCTCGTTACTGATCAAAATTTTATTATAAAAAATTCTGGACTGAGTTATGTGTTATGTGTGTTATTTTTTCTGATCTTTCTTTTAGTTGTAATAGATTTCAGAAGCAATCAGTAGTTTTTAAATGTATAATTTCCGTTTGAAGTGAGAACGTTGATGTACTAAAAAGGCATACCAGTATTCCAAATTTAACGAAGTTGTGTTCCTAATTTTGCGCACCATAATACACTAATAGATACTTATGCAAACATTGAAACAATTTGAGTGGTATAGTTTTAGCAATGAAAATGTTATTCGATTACAATTTTGATAGCAAAGTAGGCTAAGTGTCCGACCTACCTATAAATCGCTTTATGTTTATATAGTTACTTAATTGTTTATTTCTTTGGAAGGTTCGACAACTTGTATCCTTAACAATTGTCAGTTGATCGTGGATGAAGCAACTTTATTATGTGCCGTAATTGAGCAAGTAATTCGTGTTTTTAGCCGTGTTAAATTGGGTTTATTTTGTCGTGTTCAGTGGTGCTTAATTTATTATTATATCGTTCGTTCCTCCGGAATACATTTTGTTTGTCTGGTGCCTAATCGCGTATATAATTCGGCTTTTAATTTGAATGTGTTGTCATTTCTTGCGTCATGGCATTTTGATCGCTTCCCAACCTTTCGTCTGCTGGCCAATAGCAAGCTTTTTGTCATTCGCATTAAGCCAAATCCGTCCCCGTTGAATTGTTTCTTGTGATATTGCCATATTGAATTCGTTTCTTGCCGCGGATACTGTGGTTGCATGTTTCACATGACATGTGCGAATGTGTTTCGGAAGAATTTGTACTGGATGTGTGACAAATGAGCATAGCTGTTCGATACTTCATCTCCGTTCCATAACAAAAGTGGCCAAGCTGCCAAACGACTTCGTGGACCTGATTTGGCACATAAAGTAACCGAATGCCAATCTGGGTCTAAGCAGCTAGACGACAGTGTACAGTCTGTTCCAGTCTGCGCAAAGCCTACGAACAAATGTTGGCTCTACCTCTCTCGCATACGGCCGGATGCTACAAATGAGGAAATGTTGGCAATGGTGAGAGCAAACCTTGACACGGCGCAGGACCCGAAAGTTGTCAAACTGGTTGCCAAAGGAACTGACACCAGCAGCATGAACATTGTCTCATTCAAAGACGGACTGGATCAGTCGACGTGGTTGAAGGAATCATATTCCGTGAATATGAAGAATACTCTGCCCAAAATTTTCTAAAACCGGCAGCAACAAACATCCAGTACACTGCCTTCAGCGAGCATGGCGAAATTATAAACTGCATTTCGTCATACGTTTATACCCCGGACGCACCAAGGTCCGATGCTGAAGCCGGTGTATAAGCTTTCGAAGCCCTCCTGTTTTCAAACCATATTTGCTGGCTAAATTGTAAGAGCGGACTCTTGTTCTTACAGAACCGTGAAAAAACAAATTTATTCATTGGTTAAGCTTATGAAATTCTTAAGTTTATTTGCCTAAGTATATGCAAACTAGGAACTTTAATATGTGGATCTAAAACTATCAAGTCGTACAGTTTGTGTACTAACCCCAGCGGCTGGATAATCATGAAAAAATGAATTTATGTTTTTGGTTCAGGAAGTAATAGCACACCGGTCACAAGCTTAATGATTCGCCCCTAATAAGGTAATGCCTTGTACAGACGCTGACCGTTGTACGAATCGTCAAATACTTTAATCCAGTACCAAAAAACACGTACTAGACTAAAGAAGTACAACGCTGTACGTTGTATGTCTGTCCCAGGCATAACTCATGCCAAAAATAATATAGCGAAACAAAACAAAAAACAAAGATACTAGTTCCGAAAGGTACCGAAAAGCGCTAGAGTTAGGGATACCATCCGTCCTGATTTAGCATGTCCTGATTTGAGATCGTTTTGAAGCGTCCTGCCTGATGTCTCATATTTGACGATTTATCCTGATTCTTCGCAAGATCCACCAGCAGTTTTTAACAAACAAATTTGATCTAAATAAAAATGAAAATACGAAAAACCAATTATGTAAAAGCTGATGCATATTACACTAAATTTTTGTTAAAGTGTACGGGACGGCAGTTCTGTTTGTTTACATCGTGAGATCAGGTCTTTCGGGGTTTGAGTCATTGTTTATTTTAATTTGTGGATGTATTGCCGGTTGTTGCCAAAAATGTCGAAACGTAACCCGGATAAAAATAACCATTCAATTACAATACAATAATATAAAACAACATTATTGTTCGTGAATTAGATATATGAAAAATGCATATTGTCATTAAAATAAATCTACAATTCACTCCATATGCTTGAATTTTCAACAATTGTGAAACAATACAATTAATAGTAATTGGTTAAAATTTGTTCGGAAAATATTTTTTTTTTCAATAGTTAAGATACATAACAACCCCCCTTTTCTATTGTGGATGTCTCAGATTACATTAGATTCTATTGTGGTAACAATAACTCCTATTGTCATCTTATAATTGTGAACAGTAATATTAATTGTACATACTATAGATTCTATTGTATGGTTACAATACATTCAATTGTAAATCTATGAGACTTTTTTATTCGGGAAGTTTCATTTTAACGATGAAATACGACGGAAGTATCCGTGTTTTATCAACGGACGACATGAATCTGAGGCTAAATGTTGTACATGATTCATATGTGTCAGTAGCTAATACCGGTATGTATTCCTCATACATATGTTTTAATATACCGTGGAGTCACCATACTTTGCGCGGTTCCTAACTTTGAGCACTCAATCATTTTCGGATATATGCCATCTTAATTTGAAAATTTTAACTACTGCAAACAATGGCTTACATTACCTAGGGAAATGAATTAAGCAAACATATTTCAAAAAACTCGTTAAACTCGACATACGACCAAATATACATGTAAAATTGCGCATTAGGAACCGTGCAAAGTATGGTGCGTACACGGTACAAATGCTTACTCAGTGATAAATTTTACAGGCAACCTGGATTTGGACAAGCATGTCAATTATCCAAAGCACTGCAAAAGTGGTCAGTCAGCATCTACCTCAAAATCTATGTTTGTTTGTGGCTGCAGAAAGCAAGTCCAGCTACACTAAATGTGTGGGCAGCAGTAGGAGCACTTGCGTTTCATACAGTGATGCATCATAATAGCTTCAAGTCTATGGATTGTACGCTGACGCTATTGCGTTTGATGTTCGACGATTCTGAAACTGTCAGAAAGATCAGCTGTGCTCGCACTAAGACAGAAGCTATCATATCCGGCGTATTTGCAGCGCAGTCAATTGAGGTGGTAATGAAAGAACTGTCTGCAACTTCATTCGTCAGTGTAAGTACTGACGGCAGCAATCACGGTAACATAAAGTTGTTCCTTATCGTCGTGCAGTACTTTTGCGTAGCGCATGTTAGTATTCAAGTGAGGATTCTGGATCTTTATGAAGTGGCAAATGAGAAAGCTTCAGCGATTGCAGTCCTGCTTAAAACCGCATTCAAAAGGCACAATCTGCAGGATAAATGGGTGGCTTTCAGCGGAGACAACACGAACACGAATTTCGGTGGCGTTAGCAGTGCTGAAACAGAAAAATTTCAATCTGGTTGGGTGTTGGATGCCCACGTTTTAAACAATGAGCTTCACCACGGACTGGATCAGATTGGAAATTTTTAAATGGACTCCCTTGTTCTAAAAAATTTCAACTATTTTTCGATCTACACTGTGCGGACTGCAGAACTGAAGAGTTCTGCGACTTTGTAGACATCGAGTATCGCCACCTGCTGTATCACAGTAAAACACAGGAACAGCCACTCAAAACCCTCGACAATTTTTTTCACGATGAATTGAGTGAATGCTATGTACTTTTCATGCACTGACTGATGGTACTCTTCAGTGAAAAAAATAAGTTTCTTGAAACGGAGCAGAACATAGCAGTAGAGGTATTGTTCACAATTGAAGAATTACATAATTCTCTTCAAGAAAGGATTGATGCGAAATGTTTACCACTAAGTATCACATCAATACTATCGAAGTTAAGGAAAGATGGCGAGGAACAAACATGTTTGGAGTTTCAAACCGCTACTCAAGAAGTATATAGGGCCACTAGGCAGTACTTGGAGAAATGGACAGAGCATCTTCTCTGGCTTCAGAGTATGAATTTAACAACTTTATTATCTAAAACACAATAACGTTTTTATTACTTCTAGGTATTCCAATGGTTGATTTTCGAAACGCAACGAGTAAATATGAAGTCGTTGAGCAAAGTGTGCTGTTCATGAAGAATAGAAAAATTGACATCGACGATAAGCTCGTCTTCGATCCGTTTGCAGGGTGGCCACAGAACCGGGAAAACCGGGAATTAACCGGGAATTCTAAAAAACCGGGAAAAACCGGGAATTTATGTTCACATGATTGTTCATAATTTAGATTGTGTGTTATTATCATCGAGCTCTAGGTATTCCTTTCTTAGCGTGTTCATCTATAACGATCTGTGAAATTTCAAGAGTGTGTCAATTGATTCAATTGTAGTAGAAACTACCATTTTACCCGACTACGCCTATCTTTAAAACTACCATGAAATTTCAGTCAAATTGACTACGTTTATCTTCAAACCTTCAACGTTTGTGGTATATTTGACAGACTTTATGTTGATACCAACTCTAGTATGGTTGACTTCAATCGCAGGCATGGTAAAATCAAACGCATTTATAGTCAGGTGAAAATTGTTGGTGTTCAATTTGACCCTCGAAATGGTAGTTTCTACTGTGGTTTTTTGCGTGTGGATCATTCTTGTAAGTTTGTAGCGACCAGAGTTTGCCACAATATTTTTCGTTCCCATCTTTAATTTTCACCAAACAATCTTTTTTACCTGTGTTTAACAGCAGAAAATCTTGGCAAGAACCTTGCTTCAAACATTCGAATTTAGATGGTCTTATTCAGATTGTAGAAAGTTCGAAATGAACTTTCTAAGCAAGATAAAAGCCAGTTTCCCATCTGCTTGTTTAAAACACAGCAGTTTTCTCCAACAAGTTTCCAAGTCATGATCTTCGATGGCCTGTATCTCATATTTTTCTAAAAGTACGGATATTGTTTAGAAATTGAATTGAACTCCTTCAAAGTGTACAGCTTCTTGGGTTCAAAACACGATGCAGTTCCTGTTGACAACTGACTAGAACGATAGCCATGTGTGGTGGCAGATCGATGCAGAATGATGCTTCAAATACAAGATATTTTGTATCATCTGGAATTCCTTAAAAATACTATAAATATCTTGCATCAACTGTTCCAGTGGCAGCTTCTTGCATGTACAGCTTGCACAAAGAACCAAAAAGTGGCAAGTACATTTGATAATTATCAAATGAGAACTGACACGTTTCAGCAGCTTTGACGGATTGGTCAGAACCCATCATTACCGATGCTCCATCTGATCGACAGTCAACAAGCCTTTTATGTAATCGTGCCATCGATCTGGTATTGTTCAACAATTGCTCAATATATTGGTTTTCGCACGGCAATAAGATATTAAAGATAACCAAAAATCACTTTCAAAATATTAAGCTTCGAATAACAAAAATAAATATCGAGAACATTCTTCTATTCGGCATGAATGCATGAAGATATTTCTAAATTAGAAGAACAATATTTTTATAGATATCCTTGTAGGTAACTCTGTCAAATTTTGTGGAGCAATCGATTGAGGAACTTCAAAAAACACTGCTCCAGCGGAATACTTGAAGAAATGTTTAGAGATTTATATCTAAGAATCCTAAGAAACATTCTAGACAAAACTTATAAATAATTCTACAAAACCCCTTGCAGAATATTTAACGTGAAGAATTGAAAACACGAGATTATGAAACTCGTGCAAACAAAATTTCTTAAATTTCGTCAATAAATCAGGGTTTTTCCAAGAATTATTTCAGCAATTACCTTATAGTTTTTAGTTCTTTCAGGTGTCTTCCAGGGATTCCTTTACAATCACAAAACTTTATAAGTTCAGGGATTCCACCATAAATGTCATCACAAGAAAGTTTAACAGAACAGCCAATGAACTGCCAGAAGAAACTGCTGAAAGAATCGCTGGAGGAATGGCTACAAACTCCTGAGGAATACCTATAGAAACGCCAAAAGCTAAGCAATGGCTGAGAACTTTTCATAAAATCTTTGGGAAAAGTTTCTTAAAAAATATAAAGAAATCATTTGGCGGTACACACACAAACTGACTTTCAGACTGTCATCTGTTTTCAGACTATCATCTAAATTATTTTCTTTAGCTTCATGGGCCTAAAACTGAAAGCAGAATTTGTAAATAGTTGGGTCCTATAATGTAGTCATTTTTATATTATAAACAACGCTTATACTGAAAATATTATTTTATTAAGCTTTGGAACTCAATTCGTTCAAAATTGATTGCTTAGAGTAATTGTTTTCTATTCGTTATTCTAGTTCATTACTATATGATCCGCGCCTTAACCCGGGAAATTTGTAACATTTAATCCGAGAAAACCGGGAAAAACCGGGAATTTGAAAATAAAAATTGAGTGGTCATCCTGCGTTTGTGAACCTCAAGAAATACTTGAGCTCGAAAGACCATGAGTATTTCAAGCAAGACTGTAATAAGAAGCTGTGTGATTATTTTAGCAGCAATCTGAATTTTTCTCGTTACTAAGAAATTTTGAAGATTATTTTTTTCGTTGATTGAAGCTCGGTTTAGTGATTAGCGAAATCGATTAACGGTTGAAACCGTCAAACATCTAATTACTGTTAAATTCAACATGAAACATTTGAAATGTGTTGACTTTTTGAAGTATTTACTGCTACCCGGTAATACAAAGTTACTCAAAAAGATCGGTTCTTCAGATAAATAAAGCTAAATGAGGCATATTGCGAGCTCTGCAGCAGAATCAAAAGTTTTTTTGTATCTATTTTTTGTGTCTTATTTTTTTTATGGTGTCCTGATTTTTGCTTTTGCACAGATGGTATCCTTAGCTAGAGTGTATTGCAAAGTGCAGACTGCAAGCTGTTCTTCGGACCTACACGCTAAGCTCGGTTTACCCATAATCGCAAAAACTGCACAAACTCATTTATGGGTAAAGTTGACTTTACCCATATTTGAGTAAATTTGTATGAGAAAAAATAATCAAATATGGGTAAGTAGTAAGTACCCATAAACGGGCATGTGCACTTTTCGCGGATATGGGTTTTTTCACCCATATTTGAGTAAACTGATCTTAGCGTGTAGGGGTTCTACAACAGTCAACCAATTTCAAATCGCTTGTTTTATATTGATTGTTGCTAACCCTATATGGTCTCAAAATATTTATATAGCTATTTCTCTTGATTTGACACAAATGTTACGTAGGACCAAATGCAATGCTTGGTTTGAAGAAGTTGTATATTATCCATCAGAACAAATAACTTTTTGATGGTTTTCACTCTTCGAACAATCAGAACACGCGTTTTGTGTCGTTTTGTTCGTTCTTTCACTGTGTAAATGATTAAAGCAGTTTGACGTCAAACTCCTTCGTCAATTTAAGCAGTAGGAGAGCAAAAAGGACGACAAATTTAATTGGCCTAACCTGTTTACATCTCATTTGCATGATAACGTTTGCATAAAAATTTACTTTTTTCGGATGGTGATAAAAAAAAAGCTAAGACAGATAATTGTTTTTGACAAATTTACCATGGATGGTAATTATTTAAGCTTACTTGCAAAAAAATTCTACGCCCTTGCGAGCGGCCTTCCGGCAGTTAACCGGAACTTTCGCCATGGCGGACGAAAACATGCGTGTAGTGCATGTTTTCTCAATTCTTTCTTCGTTTTGATTTGTCACATTCCTCCCTCAGTTTCTCAGTTTCGCGACAAAATTGTTGGAGTAGATCTTACGCTTCAGGTTGGCCCAAAAATTCTCGATGGGACGCAGCTGGGGGACGTTGGGCGGGTTCGCCGACTTGGGTACCACGTGGATATTCAGCCGCTCTTTCTCCTACAACGATCGCTTCGAGTAGTGGGCCGACGCCAGATCCGGCCAGAACACCGCGTCTTTGCCCTTATGGTATTTCTTGATGAACGACGCAACTTCCGGCAGGCATTTCGGACTAGTCGTTCACTGGCAGTCCGAAGCGAAAGAAGAGCGGCTTTGACATCCCCTTCTCGCTGATTGTCAGCCTCAGCAGCACCTTCTTGGGTAGCTTGGTGTGTGAAATGAACTTCACCTCGGTGCTCACTTCCTTCGTGGGGGGAAGTAAAATACGAAGTGCCCTAGTCGTTGCCATCCAGGGTGAGATAGGTCTCGTCATCGAAAATCGAGTTGACCATCTTATTCAGCCGCTGCCACTGCGCCGTGGCTTCCACTTCCTGACATGTATAGATCATTGCACCGAATGTATTTACCTTACTTTTTTGACAGTTCAGGGAGCTTGTTTACAAGGTGTTAAAATTTGAACCGCTCAATCGAAAATTTGCATTAGGTTTTTGCGGATTCTGTACGATTAGATTCAGGAAATGATGTAAAAATAAGCACTGGTGTCTGTTTTCCTGCAATTT
The DNA here is from genome assembly GCA_034211315.2 of Aedes japonicus. NCBI lineage: Eukaryota > Metazoa > Arthropoda > Insecta > Diptera > Culicidae > Aedes > Aedes japonicus. Next base: position 20,819 of record JASCZW010009643.1, on the reverse strand, counting down.
TACTTCAATCGTAATAAATGTAGAGCACAAAATCTCAAACCGTTCTTACCGAAAACATTTTAAGTTCACGTAAACAAGCTCCCTGAACTGTCAAAATTGCATTGATGACGCCATCGTGCAATGATCTATGTTCATGTTCGCCAGGTACTGTTTCACAGTTTGGTAAGCTGAACCGACCTCCCGGCCATGCGCATGCAGCGATGTAGCCATTTTTCCCTCCGTCTTCCTTTTTAGCATCCTTTGGTGCTTCTTGAACGGAGTTGTTCACTGTTTTTTTTTTTCATCGCGGTTAGAGTTCGACTGATAGAGCTGTCAAATTTTGTCTTCTGACTCATAGGTTACTATGATTGATAGTACTTGGGTTTTTTTTTGTCAATTCGAGTGAATGTAAACTCATGAAAAATCGGCAATTTTTGTCCATGTTTTTAATGCAATCTTATACTTTTCCCAAAACACTCAATCAAAAATAGCGAGAGTATCATCTGAACTAAAGATGCCCAAACCTTCTATTAACTCCATCCCACATTCTACCTTCCGTTACAGATGGCCGACCACAGTTCCGGGAGCCACTCGGGGGAAAAAATGAGCGAAGCCCAACGTTCCATCGAGGACTTCTGGCCGGAGGTGATGGAGGACATGCAGCGGATAAAACACGTCGAACCCGGCAACCAGGTTCTTCCGTTGGCCCGCATCAAAAAGATTATGAAACTGGACGAAGACGTCAAGATGATCTCAGCCGAAGCACCGCTTCTATTCGCCAAAGCCGCCGAAATCTTCATTCAGGAGCTGACCCTGCGAGCATGGCTACACACCGAAGACAACAAACGGCGTACCCTGCAGCGAAGTGATATTGCCATGGCCATTGCGAAGTACGATCAGTTCGATTTCCTAATCGATATCGTCCCGCGGGAAGAGATCAAACCAGTCCGAAGGGATTTCGAAACCAAATCATCAGCAGACGACGTACAGTACTACCTCCAGTTGGCTCAGCAGCACCAACAAGCCCTGCAAAGCACCAGTGGAACGACAACCAGTAGCGCTGGACCCAGCACAAGCGGCACCAACATCGTTCAGGTCCAGACATCTCCCGGCATGACTCAGCAAATCATTCAACAACCGCACCTGACACAGCAGACGCAACCTCAATCTCCCCAGGTAAGCCAGAAAAAAACCTTCAGCTGAAATCCCATTGCATTTATATCATCCAATTCCCATTCAGATTGCCACCATCTCCAGCCCGACGACGCAGAACATAATCCTCACCAATCCAGTCACGGGGACGTCCACCATGCATACGACGACGGCAGTTCCAACCACAGCCAATGCCATCACACCGACCCAGATAGCAACGACGTCTCAACCATTCCAGCTGGTCCAACAAGTTCTGACCCCGAGCGGCGAAGTGACACACATTCCCGTTAGTAACCTTCAATTCAACCAATCGAGCCACCGATAAACCCCCCATTCCTCCATTTCCAGATCCCCCTAACGCAAAACCAGCTCAACTACATCCGCTCGCAGATGCAGCTTCAAGGGGCGACTGCAGCGGGTACCAGCTCCCAAGCCGGGCCTCAACCGATTATCATTCAGGCACCGCAACTGCAAGCAACACCAACCATCATCCAGGCCCCGGCGGGAGTATACCTGAATGCTGCACAGCTCCATCAACTCCAGCAACAACAACAGCAGCAGCAACAACATCAAGCGCAAACTCAAATCATCCATCAATCTCCGACGTTGGTTCAGCACCATCATCAACCGCAGCAACAACATCAGTCGCCCCATGACTAATCGAAGCGAAGCGGCGGCTGAAAGTGCGTTAATGTAAATAGGTAGATTTATCAAAGCAAATGTATATTGAAGCAATGCGTTGGTCTTCTGAACCGGTGTGGATATCACTGCCCAAGCAACAGTTAACCTGTTGACCGCCGTGGGACGCTCATGCGCAATCCAATCCACCGGGCACCATGCCAACCGGGCGGAACGGTTCACCGTTGTTGAATCGGATTCGATTTTTCAGTCTGAGAGCAATCGTCGAATCAAATGGTTCCGCTTCGGTTCGCTGCGAGTTGTTCTAATTCTGGTGGTTGTGCAAAGATCCAGTTGTTCACGGAACACGGAAGATGGTTCAGTTTGACTGGCGGCGGATGTTGTGCCGCAAGAAGAGGAACATTCCTCAAGGCGGTGCTATCCTGGATCAAGTGATTTCCCAGTCGGCCAATGCCTCCAATCAGTGCCTGCTGTATAAGATGGCCAACTACAAGCGGGGTGGGGATTTGATCGACGCGTTCCAGGTTGGCGGTCAGAAGGCCGTAGAGCAATTGATCCGCGAGCAGTTCGGGGTGTTTATGTACAACAGTGGCCGCGGACAGGTCATCAATCGCGCTGAGTATCTGCGGTGGAAGTATATGGATAATCACGAGGTTTGTGGGTTGTTACGTAAGCTTTGTTGGTATTGATTTTTTGTTTGCTCTTTCCTAGGTCGTTATTCCGATTGAGGCTTCCCTGTCGCCGCATGATCCGCTGGGGAAGTGGGTCGATCACAAAGCCTGCTGGCAAATGCAGTACCGGGGATTGCTCGGCGAGAGCCTGCTGCATGTGTTGATCATCTGCGATACGAAAATTCACACCAAGTAAGTGATTACACTAGTTTACAGCTGATCATCATTTCTAATGTGAAATTTTATGCAGAATTTAAAAAAGCCCTCAAAAAAAATAAAAGTTGATTTTTTTTTATAAATGAACAAAAACACATTTACTTAAAATGGAATATCTCCAACGCGTGTGATCCAATTTCAAATGTTTTGTCGTCAAATGAAGCAGAATCAAATTTAACGCCGATCTTCTAAACATTGCAATATTCTAGGAGTAATAGTTTGGACGCTGTTTATAAGTAGGGTAACTAGATGTAATGTTAGCCTAGTTCCTTGATTCGGCCTATCTACCAAATATGTCATTATTTCGGCAAAATCAACAAAATCATGTTGCTATCAGCATTATCGATTTATTTCAAAGCAATTGAGACGTTATTAATCAATTTATAGTTGTTCACTTCCGCGTAATTTGCTATTTTCTGAACTTTTTAGACACCATGACTTTACTGGTTAAGCTGAACAAATTATCTACACGATCTTTGAATGATCTAAATTTCGTTAAATCGAACCTATAATCCAGTTGCAGCCAAGATGTATAGAAAATAATCATATGTTATAAACTAACAGGTCACATAGGTAAAATAATAATGAGTTAACAAGAAAACGGTGTACACAATGTTGGGGACCTTTTTTTTCTATGGCCTATGGCCTGTTGTATGAAAAGCGTAGTGAAAATGTTGTTTTTGGTAACATTTACAAAACAAATGTCTGAGTTTCGGTTGAATGTTTTTCGTATGGCTCATCTTAACACAAGGTCATTGTATGACCTTCTACTCTAATGAACCATTCATGGGAGAGCCAAAGGTCCAGCCACACAAAGTAGTGATAATATCACACTCGCTCTTCTCTCTATTTAAAAGCCGCGTCGGAGCACGCATGTATACAGGCACTAAAGTTGATTGTGATATCGGCGGGTTGGGCCGCAAATCACTAAAAATTTAATCATAGATAGATTTATTCAATTTTGAAAACATTTAATATTTAATTTGAGGTGGAAGTTTCAACTGTGTCATGGAATTTCCTATACAGTGGACTTCTAGACTGTGGCCATAATTATTGTGGTTTTGTGGGATGCTGAGGGCTCGTTTAAGAACTCAGAGTATCGTATCACTGGGGTTTATTCAGAATGAAAGAGGTGTGCTACCGGCGCGCTTTGTCGCAATTTACACTTAGACGAGGCTAGAAACAGTTTGTAGACGCCTGACATCAAGTAGTTAGGGGACCCGACAGAAGGTGCATTGGCGTGGCAATTGTTTTACTGTTGTTTTTTCATTGATTGTCATCAACTAAACTCCAAACATACATAAATTGCAATTCTAATTCTATTATAAATTAAAATTTAAATATGTGCGGTATGCGACAGCCCACAATTATAGCAAATCATAGAGAGATGGTACTTTAATATAGCAACTTGCAGCGTAAAAACAAAATAAAATTTTCATTGGCATCTTAAATAGCCTGGTCACATTGATACGAACTATAGGGAATGGCTCCATCCAAAAAAGCATATTTTTGAGCGTGTTAGTAGAACGATTGTGATTGGGAAACAAGGATAATTTCAAATTAACACTTCATTTGATCGCTTTTTAAAAATAAATATAAAACATTGAAACACTTTTTTCGAATAATCACTGGTAAATGCGAGCGAATTCCTTTAAATTCCACTGGAGAAGCCTTGTCTTCTGACAGATAGGCCTATTTCGTCTGCGACTTACAGACTTCTTCAGTGTCAAGTGCTCGACTTATGATTTTCTTTTTGTTGCATTTTTAACCGGTCCAAAACGCCCTACCTAAACCACCTACCCTAACCTACAGGGTGGCCACAGACTCGGGAAAATCGGGAATTTTTGTCATATGAAAGGAACCATACTCACACCTTTTTCAAATGATTTGAGTAGCGTTTTTGTCATTTACTCGGTCCACCGATCTCATTGTTCAGCCTGTTCAAAACGTACCGCTTAGAGCATCTTCAGCGGTGGTCTATTTTAACAACTTAATAATTGATTTGCATCAGCAAACTTAAAAAGAACCAGCTAAAACAGACCAACTTTGCGTTCCCCGCACCGGTGTAGTATTTCTTGTTGTTAAACCCACCAACACCTATCATCTTGTCAATCATACAATATCCAGAGATTAGAAGTTTTGTTTTTTCAGAGATTAGTTTGACTGGTGGTAAGTGTGTGAATGCATGCATCTCATTTAAACGATATAAGATAGTGCTGATAGTGATAGATAGAGCCACGCCAACCTATGACAAGAAGCTCTTTCTGCGACGTTTCAACAAGCCAAGGGATATGATCCTAGACATTATGCGACAACAAGAGTCAACTGATGACTTTTTCCAACTGTTGCGATGCAGCTGGATTCTCCCTGATGTCAAAGGAACATACCGTAAAATCAGGGAACTTTCCAGAAAATCGGGGAGCTTTCCAAAAATTAAGGGTTCTTCCTAGAAGATCAGACAACTTTCCTGAAATTTAGATTGTTTCCTAGAAATTCAGGGAATTGTTCACAAGTTCAAGGAGCTTACTACGAGTTCAGGGAAGTTTCCAAAAGTAAAGGGTTCTTCACAGAAGTTCAGGTAACTATCCAGAAATTCAGGGGGCTTCCAGAAGTTTAGAAAACTTATCAGATTATTTTGGGTATTTTTCAGAAGTTCATAGAACTACTCAAGATGTTCAGGAAACTTCCCGAAAATTCAAGGATCTTTCCAGAAAATTAGAGAACTTCCAATAAGGAACAGTCAAAAAATTCATGAAGCTTTTCAACAATTTGCGGATCTTCCTAGAGGTTTAGTGAACTTCTTAGAATTTCATGAAACTTGCTAGACATATACAGAACCTCTTTGAAGTTTAGCGAACATGTGGAAGTTCAAGAAACTTTCTTGAAGTTCAGGGTTTCCCATGAATTCAAAAAACTTCTGAGAACTTCAGGAAATGCTTACAAAGATCATGAAACCCCTCCAAAGATAAGGAAACTTTCCAAAAGGTCAGCAAACATCTCAGACGTTCAGAGAACGTCCCAGAAATTCAGAACATGTCCCAGAAGTTCAGGGAACTTTCCAGACGCTCGGAAAAACTCCCGGATGCTCATGGGATTCAGCAATTCAGGAAATTTCTCAGTAGTCCTGCGATCTTCCAAGAATTTCAGAAAACTTCCCCCAAGATCGGGGAACTTTCCAGAATTTCAGAAAACGTCCCAGATAAACAGGAAACTGAATTTTTTGAGTATTCGAAAAGTTTAGGAAACATTAAAAGGATTTTTCCATAAGTATAGGGAGCTTCCTAGAACTTCAGGGATCTTTCCAGGTGATCGAGAAACTTGCCAATCGTTCCGAAAACATCCCAAAAGTTCAGAGTATTTAAGTTTTAAGAAGAACTTAAACTTCTTACTACTCGATAATTTTTCGAACCCAACCAAAACGATAATAATGAAACGAACTGCTTTTTAATCAATTTCATAGAATTTCCACCTATTCACAATCTTGGAGATCATAAAAAGTTATTGTACGGTTTAACAACATCTCGGTAATGCTGCTAACTATTCCAGAGAAATTCCACGGCTTCCAAGATTATTTTTTTCAATTTCTCGTAAGTTATTTAAATATGTGTGATATTCTGCGTTTTATTACAGAATATGTACCTGCTGGAACTTAAAACAACTTCTGGAAAGAGAAATCTGATTTTCTAAGCTCCCGTCATTTCCAGAAAGTTGTTCCTATTCTAGGATGATCTGCAAACTTTTTGGAAGTTCATCCAAGTTTCCAGAAACGGCAATTCAATGAACTTCTCTAAAGTTCCACCATTTCTCTTCTCGAAAGACAGCGCGCAAACTTCATGATTATCTGGAAACTTCCAACTATTTTATTCAACTGCCGAGAAGTTTAATCAACTTCTGGCATGTTCAATCTTCATAGATATTCCGAAGTTCATTAAATTAAATTTTTATAGAGTGCTTTCAGTAAGAATCTTAGAAGCTTATATAAGTTCTGAAATGATGCAAAATAGATCCGGTATTAAACAAAATTTACAAACACCAGCGATGCTGCGATGTTTTTGCGTATGGTCTAAACAAATAAATCCAAACCATGATTTGAACCACTGTTGAAGATGCCCTTAGAAGATCTGGCTACATGGCTGTAATAGGTGAGGCCAGAAATGAACTTATCTCTCATGTGGTGGCGAATGTGTTTGAAGTTTGGCGAATTGCGTTTGTAAGGGTGTTAACACATGGTGAAAGAAGAATTTGGGCAGCTGTGCTCAATGCCGTCTGACGTTGTTTGCCGGATTCCAGAGAAAATGGATTGGACAAATTTTGGCTAGAACCAAGAAGGAGCTACCGAATTTGACAACATTTGTTGAAAATTGGCTCATTCTGTCGCACAAAAATGTGTATTTTAAATAAATGGTGTCTAAAAATTCGGGAAAAATGCGGGAGTTTTTAAATTAAGATTGTGTGGCCACCCTGTAACCTATCCTTGTTCCTTCCCATGGAGTTCATGTGGTCTGAATAGACTAGTTCGCCATCACCCCTCCTTCGCCATCGGCTTTGGACTGACTTGCCTCACCAAATGCTGCAAAATGAAAATGTTTTTCATATGGCTCATCTTAACACAAACTAAATGAAACAAAATCTGCAAACAGTGAATTATAATGTTTTGATTCGTGAATGACCGCTAAATCATATGTAAAAATTACTTAAGTGTTTCTTAGCAGTTTAAGTATAGTTTGATTTGTTCAATTGCACATCGAATACAGCTGGCAACGCCTTGAATCAGAAAATCAGAAAAAAAGCGGATCTAGACAACATTTAATAACAAATCTATCGAATGGGATGATCTTGCATCCATGTGTGGGATGATATTGCATCCATCTATGAGTACCAACATGAAATTTCATGAATTTTGATGCCAATATTTCCAGGATTTCCTTCAAATCTTGTTTCTGGCAACTTGAGCTCCCACGGGAACCTGTTCCGGAATAACCGGTTCGGGGAAAAATAATCAGATGGCCACAAAACGTTAACAAATATCCTTCTGGAGAAATTTCTCGAATTTTGATACCCATATTGCCAAGGATTCCTTCTAAATATGTGCATGGTCATTCGAGACCCCACGGGAACCTGTTACATGATGGCCGGTCCAGGAAAAAGTCGGCATATGACCCACAATGGAATAGAAATAGCTTATAGGGATTATTCCAAAGATCCGGGAAATGCAATTGAAATTCCTTAATTATGTCTCCGTACCGGACCACAGCCCTAACAACCCGGATATCCGGGAGCCAAGAGAATCCAAACGGACATTGTCTATTATATCCATGAATTGGATGAGTTTTTAATTCTAACGGTGCCAAAAGAATTAAAATTGGAAAATAATTGCCAGAGGTTAACAGCTATTATGCTGAAAATAATTTGTCATGCATATCGTTCCCAAAGATAATTAGTAAGTGATTTATTTTTCTACTCTCTTTATATCACTTTGCCACAAACGGTCAAATGAGATCAACCGGTTCGTGAGTGATACGGTATTTGATTATCATTCGTGAGTTCTTATGATCATGAGAAGATGATGGTCATAGTCTTACAACCGTCATGAAAATGCACGTCTACATTTTTACGGCACCGGTTAAATTCACTGCTTCTGATCGCAGCAAGCCGTGTTTTGGACCTGACGTTTTTTGTTTTTGCTGCGTCGTTTTCGCGAGAAAAAAATTTAAACATTGATTCGTTATTTAACTGAAACTAAAGGGTCACCTACAATTGATACGTTGCGGATGCGTTGCCGTAAATTTGACAGAAAACCTATGGGAAAACTGTCAAATTCATACAACCGCATCCGCAACGTATCAATTATGGGCCAGCCATAACAGTGAAATCATACAATGTCCGTGTTCTTTGTGTAAGAAATAGTAAATACTAACGATTCCCTCCCGAAATATGTAATTGTCGGTAGTATTTCCACTTTGTTTTGTGTTTTTGTGCTTCGCCCCCTACCCGGAAGAAGAAGAAGTTATTAAGTTTGAGCGTTTTTCCGCTTTGTCGCGAGTGAATCGATGATTATTTGCAGTTTTGAAGATCGAGATAGAGTCGCCTCAAAGCTGGGGTTTTGATTATCGGCAGAGTGTGTAGTCAAAAGAAGAAGACCAGTACATGTAGCAAACGACCATTTGCTGGTTGTTGGTCAGAAGCAGCAAACGAAAAACTCGCATGCGTGCCTGAAAGGCTGCCACATAATATCAAATGCATTCACCACGTTGTGTACAGAGTTTTGTTATGCCGGTTGCATATCCAACGGGCGGTTTAGCGACGTTAATTTGTGCGAGTATTTTGTCGCGAGTGCATGAAAATAATTTCGAATCAACGTCGGAATTTTTGACGTAGACTACGTCTTACGGCAAGGCCTTGCAAGGGTACGGTGTCAAATGAAAATCTAAAATATTGCGACCGTCACGAAAAACCGTGTGTTTTGTACGCGAATAACTCAAATAATCCAAGATAGATTTACATGATTTCTTCCTCAATCGGTCGGAAATTTTATCGCGCTCATATTCTATTGTCAAACATTATTCTCAAACAATAGGAAACTATTGAAAATAATGCAAATATAAGGCGATGTCTTATAATGTCATTTTGCAGAGTAAATTTACCAAATTTCCTATCACAGTTTTCAAATCGAAGCAAGGAACGTCTTTCATCATCTTCTTCTTCTCTGTATTAGAGAGGGATTTTAACCAATCATGTCATTCGTCTCTCTCTCCATGTACGTCTCGCATGCAGCTGAGAACGACTTAGGAAAATCTTGCCTATTCGTTTGGCAGCATTGAAGCTGTGCGGAGCTGGTCGTTGGTAGCTGGTAGCTGGTCGCAGGCAGCTGGTCGCAGCTGCTTCATTCGTCCGGCAGCGGAGCTGGTCGCAGAGGCAGCTGGTGGTCGCGTAGCAGATGGTGGTGGTAAGTACCAAGGCAAACAGCGATCGTCGCGATGAGGTAAAATGGCGGATTATGGGGGCGCACAATCGGGTCGGTTTGTGCAAGCCGCCATCTTACCTCATCGTGGCGATCGTTTCGCCGCGACTTCGAAAACGCTGCTGTTTGGGGTAAGCGTCCTTGGGGGCGAGCAGCAGTAGGTGGAAATAATCTGTCCTTTTGAGGACAAAAAATTAAAATAAAAGAGTTGTTTATTAAAGAACTAATCTTAAATTTAGTTCGGTGCTTGATGGAGGGCGAGCCGTCTGTAAAAATTTTACCCAGCTGGTTGACGCAATCTATCAATTGATAATCTGTCCTTTTGAGAACAACCAATTTAATTAAAAGAGTTGTTTAAACAAGAATTAAACTTTTATTTCGTTTGGTTTGTGCGCCTAATATCATGGTGCCGATTCGTTCGCCGCAACTGCAAAAACGCCTCCATGGAGGGCTCGGGAAAATCTAACCCAGCTGGTTGGCGCAACCCACTAATAAATAATCTGTCCTTTTGATGACAACCAATCCAGTTCAGAGAGTTGTTTATATAAGAATTAAATTAATATTTCGTTCGGTTTGTGCGCCATTTAATCTAGTGCCGATTTGTTCGTCACGACTGCAAAAACGCTATTGTTTGCAGGTGAGCCTCCATGGAAGGCGAGCAGAAGAATTCTCCGTCGGTGAAATTTTTTTTCCTAGCTGGTTGGCGCAACCCGTGATGAATCAATAAATCAATTCAATTTCTAACCTAAGAGAGTCATTTGAATAAGAGTTTATCTTACATTTCGGTCGATTGGCAGTCATATTGGATTTTGCCAAGTCGTTACTAGGCAACAGTGTGCTATGCAGCGGATCCATAAAATCAGTGAAAAAAAATCAAAGCCTGTCGGTGCCGGAAACCCCACTAATTGAAACCCTTTTAACGCTAATAATAGCCACACAGAATTTCCCTAACATTATAATGCATCACTTGGTTTAACGTAGTCTACGTCAACCGAGCGTGTCTTGTGATGTGATGTGATGTTTAATAAGAACCCACCATCAGTGCAAGGATTACCTATGGCTGCAGGACTATTCTCAGCAGGTTGTTCTGAGAGAATAGCCTACGTGATGGCTTCTTGTAGCAGGGTCAGCCGATCTCAGTGAGGACATTCGGAAGACTACGGCCAGAAGGCCGCGTGTTTTCGCATGACAAGGGACTGGCGACTCCACGAACCCTTGTCCAGTCAACAAATCCTTCGACTGCCTTAGGCTACCCCCCCCTAGGGAATCCCCGTTATATAGTTGTTAAAGGAACAGTAGACATTTTTAGCATAAATGATTTATAAAAGTTAAGACAAAATGAAAATTTCACGGCTATACTGAACTTTAGATTCAATTAACACATTTATTTTTGTTTTTATTTGCACTAGTAAATGTACTGGGATATTGCAAATTTCTACTGTTCGTTATAAAATAGTTGTGGGCAATAAAATGAGGAAAAATCTCACAAAATAAAGAATACTTACATTTTTCGTGGTAGAATAAGACTTCAGCATGCTAGCTTACCGCGCTGGCTACATTGCGTTGGTGGGACTGCCTCCTAAGGTATAGCTGACGAGATACAGCGTTTCTTACTCAGCCGCTGGTTGAGCCGCACCTCATTGGTGGACAGACGCTCGGCACGCACCTCCTCAATCTAGCTGAAGTCAGAAGGACAACAGTGCCCAGGCTGCACTACCAGCTAAGTACGCAACCCTTAGCTGGCGTTTTTTGTCATCTGTTGACCCGTGGAAGCATGAGGTAGGAACTTGTGAGGACCACAGCTAAGTTGCGGGGACGCACGCTCCATCACAGTTGTTGACTCACCATTTTGCAGCCCGTCTACGTCAACCGATCGTGTCTTGTACACAAACTCAATGATTTTTTTATATTTTTACTAATGACAAGCGAGTGTTATTAAGGAAGCGGCTAAGGGTGAGATCTTTCTGATTATAACTATATAACAATAACCTTTTTAAATAATACTAAATACGTGCCTGGTTTGGAAATTTAACATTTCCAAATCATGAAGTTTGTTGCGGTGCGCTTATCCAAATGACATATATAGGTAATGCTTACATGCGGGGCTTACTGTATGTGAAACTAACCTCGGAATGGACGTGACTCTCCTGACATTCTGAAACGGGTTGCTGGATCTGCAGTAGAGCTATCACTTTCTAGCTCTCGGATTAAAGCTGCTTCCAATGGTCACTTGAGGGATTGTTGTAAACAGATTTTTTCCATAATACCATTGCCGGTCAATGAGTGTTGGATTACACACACACACACACACACACACACACACACACACACACACACACACACACACACACACACACACACACACACACATATGCAATAGATTTTTTTGTTGAAGTTGAAGTTTGATAAACCTCCAAAAAAAAAATCGCAAAAAATTATATGTACTTATAAATACCGTCGAAACTATTACTCCTACAATATTGCAATGTTCAGAAGATCATGTTAAATTTAATTCTGCTTCATTTCATGACAAAATATTTGGAATTGGATTACACGCGTTGGAGATATTCCATTTTAAGTAAATGTGTTTTTGTTCATTTATTAAACATTCAACTTTTATCCATATCTCAAAAACTGTTCTACTTCAATTTTTTTTGACGGCTTTTTTATATTCTGCATACAATTTCACATTAGAAACATTAGTCGAATTATAAAGTTCATCTCTTTTGATTTATTTTGTAAACTAGTGTTATCTATTGGTTGTTTGGAAGAACTTGAATTTTTCACCTTCAAATTCTTAGATTGGCCCGCATCCTGCTGCGCGTGTTTCCGGAGCTGTCGATCGACGTGATGGAAGGCGAGGAGTACCTGGGCGCTAGTGCACTCCACCTGGCGATCGCGTACAGCAACAACGAGTTGGTGGGCGATCTGATCGATGCCGGAGCGGATGTGTCCCAGCGTGCCATCGGACGGTTCTTCCTTCCACGTGATCAGCAAGGATTGAAACCGGCCAAGAATACCGACTACGAAGGGCTGGCCTACCTGGGTGAGTATCCGCTGGCTTGGGCTGCCTGTTGCGCCAATGAATCAGTCTATAACCTACTGTTGGAATGCGGAGCGGATCCCAATGCTCAGGACAGCTTCGGAAACATGATTCTACACATGGTGGTCGTTTGCGATAAATTGGACATGTTCGGGTATGCTTTGCGTCATCCGAAGCTGCCTTGCAAAAACGGAATCGTCAACGAATCGGGGCTTACTCCGTTGACCCTGGCCTGTCGATTGGGTCGAGACGAAGTGTTCCGTGAGATGTTGGAACTGTCAGCGAGAGAATTCTGGCGGTACAGCAACATCACCTGTTCGGGCTACCCATTGAATGCCTTGGACACGTTGATGCCGGATGGATCTACGAATTGGAACTCGGCTCTATTCATCATCCTGAACGGAACCAAAGAGGAGCATTTGAACATGCTGGACGGAGGTATCGTGGAACGTTTGCTGGACGAGAAGTGGAAAACCTTCGCCAGAAATCAGTTCTTGAAGCGATTGCTAATTCTCGCTCTGCATCTGTTCTGTTTGTCCTGCTCGGTGTACCTGCGACCGGCTAGAGTATTCAAGGAAGCAAGCGAGGACTCCGCAGACGGCGGTGAGGATTCATCAGCAACAGCTTCGCCAGATGGCGGCGAGGATGAAGAAATGGATTTGACGACCTGGTTCCGCTATGGCTTTGAGATCGCTACCGTGATGGGAGTGCTGAGCTACGTCGTACTGCAGCAGGGCGACGAAATCAAAAATCAAGGCCTGATTTCGTTCATCAAGTCACTTGTGAGTATCCGAACGGCGTGACAATTGGGTTTGCGAGGTTTATCGATCCATTTTTGGGTAATTTCTAGGGTAATGCACCGGCAAAAGCGATATTCTTGGTTTCCAATCTGATGATTTTGGCGTGCATTCCGTTCCGTATCATCGGCGACGTCGAGCACGAGGAGGCGATTCTACTATTCGCCGTTCCAGGCAGTTGGTTCCTGCTGATGTTCTTCGCTGGGTAAGTACTCTAAAGTGATTCGAAGCCAAAGTTTAAAACTTCCATGCTCTAATTGCAGCGCCATCGGGTTGACGGGTCCGTTCGTAACGATGATCTTCTCCATGATCACCGGTGACATGTTCACCTTCGGAATCATCTACATGATCGTGCTGTTCGGATTCTCGCAGGCATTCTACTTCCTGTACAAGGGCCATCCGGAGGCGGAAGATTCCCCGTTCGGCAGTTACTTCGGAACCTGGATGGGGCTGTTCCAAACCACTCTCGGAGATTATGATGTAAGTCTTTAATTTGTCCAGCTTTAACCGTTTTATTATCTTCCTGGTTCTTGCGCCAGTACGCCGATTTGAATCTGACGACCTACCCGAATCTGGCAAAAACTGTCTTCATCATCTTCATGATCTTCGTGCCGATCCTGTTGCTGAACATGTTGATCGCCATGATGGGCAACACCTACGCGTACGTCATTGAGCAAGCTGAAAAGGAAGGTATGAAGCAGTGGGCTAAGATCGTAGTCAATCTAGAACGGGCAGTCAAGCAGGAGGACGCCAAAAAGTACCTGGAGGAGTACTCAATTGGACTGGGACCGTCCGATGATCCAAGGTATGAAATTCGTGGAGTCATGGTCATCAAGAGCAAGAGCAAGACCCGCGCTAGGCAACGGAAAGGAGCGGTAAGTAACTGGAAGAGCGTTTTGCGTGTAACGTTGAACGAGCTGAACAAACGTGGCATGACGGGTGAGGAACTACGTAGGATCATGTGGGGACGATCATCGATCACCTCGCCGGCCAAGATCGCCAAAAAGTAAGTAATTCCCTCATTGCTGTCGCCAACATCATGTCCTTATCTTATTTACCCACAGGAAAAAGGGTTACGAAGATGAGGACCCGTTTGCGATCACGGCTGCGATCGACGTTATGACCTTCACGCAGGACATTGTCATGGTGAGTACTGAACCAACTTCAACCGGTCCGCCGACGATTGATCCGAAGAAACCGGCCACCGTCCGACCGCAAACCGTTCCGACTGCGCAACCCATTCCGGAAATTCCTCCACAACCTCCCCTGGTCAAACGGCAATCCGTGGTCAGCGCTCCGCCGGCCTACGAAGATTATCCCCCGATGAAGGACTACAAGGATCCCCTGCGGGAGCTGGTCATGATTTCGGAATCGACCTCGGTGGACGATCACTACGCCCAGAATTGCAAAACCCTGGCGATTGATGCGTCCACCTTGGACCACGTGCACGAGATCAATCTAGCCCAACAGAGCCAGCTCCGGCAGGAGGAACAGAAGCAACAAGAACAGCAGACCTTGGGTCAGTTAAATCCCTTCCTGGAAGCGAAAGACGTTGTCGATCCGGTGAAGGAACGTGAGTTCAGCAAAACACTGGAAGCACTGGAGGATACCGATAGTGAAGCGGCCGAGAAGCCAGTCCTCGGAAAGATCTCGTTGATACGACGGGCCAAGTCAGCCGTTTCGAGAACCACCTCCAGGAAGAAGAAGACCGACCAGCATCCGCTGTTTATGATCGCTTGGGACGACAAGAATCCGACCCGGACCCAGCCGGAGGACTTTGGGGCGCTGAACACGGCCTATGAGTACTGCGCCGAAGATTTGAAACATGACGTTGATGAGGAAGCGAAGGAAGACGAAGAAGAAGGTGTAACGGTTGAGGAGGTTCACCGCCGCATGGAGCAATTCCACCAGCGTAGTCGGGCTTCCCTCGAGCGGGACAGCAACTCGACGAGAGTAGCAAGAAACCGCACAAGAAGCGGTCACATGCAATGGGACGCGGTCGGAACAACAAGGTCTCGCCGGATACGTCGAACGAGAGCATCTCCGGAAGTAAGGACAAGCGGATGCAGTCGGCTCCGACGGGCAGTGATCGTAAACCGCGCCATCGCCAGCTGATGGAGCAGGAAGCGGGCGTCGCTTCGCCCCGGATCCATTGGAACCATGGAGCACCAGGGATATTTGCAACATTAATAAAGCTGTTGGATACCGACACCCAGGAGGAGTGAATCCGGGGTTGGTTTAGACAGGCCGATGGTCTGTTGTAGGTGGTTATATCGTTCACTTTTAGCACTTGTGTGTGTTTGATTCTAAATATAACTTTGCACTTGGAGATGTGAAGTGTTTGGATTGACTAAACCATACCGAAATTTTTCCTCGTGAGGTGATTGGCTCGAGTCTATTCTGAACGGTGATGCTGTTGTTATTGAAGCTTTATGACCCTATGTTCCTTCTAGTGCTTCCGACAAGTTTGAAGTGAGATGGCTCAATTTGTAGGAAAAGATAACATGCTTTACTGCTTCTGTATTAAAGCGTACTCGTGAGTATTGTTTGACAGTACTTAGTTCAAGCAAGGAAGCACCGAAAAGATTACTCAATTCTGTAAAGATCAACGTCAAGTCCCCGAAGGTCAGGGAATAAGCGATTTGCCAAAAGGAAAAAGAACGCGGGTACAAATACTTACATAACGTTGAATGATTGGCTTCTGGGAGTGCATAGTCATTTATTGCTGGTCGAATACATAAAACTCAATAGAAGTTCCTTTCGAAGATCATGATTGTCACCTTGTCGTAGGTGAGAGGGCTCAATCTCATGCAAAAGCCCGTCATGGGAGATCAAGAGCATGGATCAGCAGTGATCTGCTTTCTTTAAATTGCCACATCGTAGTACGTTTATTTAACGGCACTGAAAGAGGTGTGATACATGGCGGGTTTAGCCGACATTCACTCTTAGACGCAGCTAGGAACAATCTACAAATACCTGATATCAAATTATTTAGGGAAACGATAAAAAGTGCACTTTTCATTTGCTTGATAATTCTTTCATTGATGTTTATGTCATTGATTAAAAAACAAATATACCATGATGACCACATTGCTCGCTTCATTATCGAAAAGGATGAGTGTTTTGATCATGATAGTAAGCAACTAATAATATGTCCTGATGTTTCTATACGACAGCCGTGATCAAAGCACCAACCCTAATAACATACTATTAAGCTAGGGATCAGACCTTTCGAACTGAACAAAGGTGAATCCTAGAGGGTTTGAGCTGTTTAGTGGAATACCTGTAACTAGAAATTAGAAGAAGAATTAGTATCTTCCATTTAATTCCAACTACCTTGCTTATCTTCGACAGATACGTATTTCGTCTACAATGTGCAGACTTCTTCAGTGTCTCGTACTAATAACTCGACTTAACGAGCACTGAAGAAGTCTGCAATTGTAGACGAAATACGCGTATCTGTCGAAGATAAGCAAAGGTAGTTGGAATTAAATGGAAGATACTAATTCTTCTTCTAATTTCTAGTTGAACAAAGGTGATCGAAAAGTGTTACTTAGGACAGATGCTGACATAGAATTAAAGGCTAAGGTTTTATGAAAAGAGTAGGACGCGGAGGGATCGCTTAGGGAGGCAAGTTGCCTTGATACCATAGAACATTTTTTCTTTATATCGGTTAGCTTTGCTTTGATAGTCTCTGAAATTAAATTCATATTAGATTACCAAGTTGGAAACATACATCTCGTTCCGTTGAAATTACATTACTTCGATGAATATAAACAGATTTATCCGGTTCACTTTATTCACACCTGCTTGTCAGTAGAATAATGATAACATTACTAAACGGAATATAAAAGGTTTTTGAAATTTGATTCCGAAGGTTATAGGATAGGATCGATGGGTAGTAAAAGTCATTAATCTCTTAGGAGAGGCGTAGCATTTCTGCAGAAATGGCTAAAATATAAAGTTGTACCAACAAGTCATAGGATTAAGATCCACCCCTACCAAAATCGTCAGGAAAATGTAAGCGGAATTCATCAAGGACAGCATCAAACGACTATTCAACAAACTGGGCCGGAACACTTTGGAGTGCTATTCTCTGCACCTGAAGTTAGCCAATGAATAAAATTCCAGGAGTTTTTATCCCCAGGCAAGGTAGCAGAGAAATGCGAATCGAATAGGAAATGAACGGTCCTCAATAGGAAACTCAACAGGCTGAAAATAGAATCCCAACAGACACGGACACACAGCACACCAAGGAACAGGCCACGCTTACACCCACCATGAACACGATGCTGGTGGCCCACTCCATTAAGGAACTGGTCGTCAACCGTATTCACGGAAAAACAACTGACTCATCTCAACAAGGGATTAGGATACGCGGCTACAACCAAACCCGACGTGGAAAAAGCAATTACACACACACTTCCGACATCTTTAAAAATCACAGCGAGGATTATTAATTCAAACATTATTAAGGACAGACAGAAACAAAGACACAAAAAGGAGAAGAAACCTACAAGCAGACAAAGGCAACAGAGTCGTCATCATGGATAAGCAGGACTACGACTGGCAGATGGCTTCAAGATCATGAATGTATCTTACAGGTAGCTTCGAGTAGACCCCTACCAAACACATTGATGATACACCAAACTAGTGGGGATGCAGCAGGCCGTCTTCGGGAACCAAACCCCATCCTTCCCAGAATTAAAGGTCACCTAGAAGTCCATAAACCCGGAAACAAAATGAGGAAAATTGTTTCATATGTACGATCTCCAGCCCATAAGCTAGCAAAATGGCTAGTAAAGCAAATTCCAACAACCTCAATTCGTAGTTCTCAAGACTTTTTACAGCATCTACAGTATTCAGGTGATATAAATCATAATGATGTAATGCTATCTTTCGACGTCACGGCCCTTTTCCCTCCTAGTGTACCGATCATGGACGCGATTAATCTTCTAGAGGACTGGCTTTTAAAACAAGAAGATGATACTTGGCCCTATATCCCCCTTCCGTACTTGAAAATGAAGATGAAAAGACTTAAAACTCAAGAAGGTCGTCCCCGTAGTAAAAGAATGTTGTATTGAATCGAAAATCAAAAGACGTCTGGTGAGAACAGTATCAATCCGGAATATTTTAAGCATTGTGATGACCGCACTATTAAGAAACTATACGAACTGCTTGTGAAAAGAGTTCGCTGATAATGGACATCCATAGAAATTGAAAAAAACATCGATCATCGCCGCATCAGGGTTAGCAGCGTATAAAATTTACTCTCCATGAATTTTATCATGCCACGGCCATCCATCCAGTTGATGGAGACTGGCGGAGCTGAGCTGCAATCCACCCGGCGGGTCCGGACAGGCTTCAAGGATTTGGGGGTGCTTAGCAGTTGGTGGACTCGGATGAGTTTCTTCCAAAAACCCACAAATATCCGAAAGCAGCCCTGCCAAAGCAAATCGCTCCGCTATAGGGGTAGAAGTCAGGCTTTCACCAACCTGACTGTCTGTTGTCCCATGTCAGGGGCGGTTCAAAACTGCGACTGTTCTCCATGTTAGCGGCGGCCGATCATCGTGCCATTGTGGGACTCTAAACAGAACTGTGCACGAAGGGGTTGAGCAGGCCCTACAAGCCAGCCGTAAAAAATAATAGTAATGGAAGCACACGATGTAAATACCGACCGGAACAAATCGGCATAGACCCGGACAACGAAAAAGAGACAACGGATTGGAAACTCGGAACATGGAAACTGTAAGTTCCTCAATTTCTCGAGAAGTATCCGCATTCTTTCCGACTTGCTAGAGGGTCCGCAAGTTCGACATTGGTAGCGCTGCAGGAGGTTTGCTGGAAAGAATCAACGGTAAAGGGATAGTTATACCATCTACCCATAGCTGCGGCAATACACGCGAGCTTTTATCGGAGATGGAGCAAAAATGCAAAAAGCGCGTGATTGCTTGATGGCCAACCGACAACAAAACGTGCAAGTTGAGAATCAAAGGCCGTTTCTTCAATGTCAGCATAATCAACGTACACTGCCCTCGCCTTGGAAGTGACGATGACGGCAAGGACGCTTCTTACGCGCAGCTAGAACGCGAAATACAACAGCTGCCCAAACCACGACGTCAAAATCGTCGTGGAGATCTCAACGCTCACATCGGCCCGGAGGTAGAATTCCAGGTCCGGTTATAGGAAAGTTCAGCCCCCACCAGCTTACGAACGGCCTCAGGCTCATCGTTCGCCGCCTCAAGAACATGGCCATACGTAGTACCTACTTCTAACATAGCCTCCCATATCGGTACACCTGGAGATCACAACAGACCGAATCACAAATCGACCACATTTTGATTTATGAAAAACATCGATTCAGACCACTATCTGGTAATGGTCAAAGTGCGCCATAAGACTTTCCATTGCCGAACAATATTCGATACCGACGCCCGCCACGGTATAATCTGGAGCGACTGAAGCTACCCGAAGTCGCAACCAATTACGCTGCAGAAGCCTGGAAACAGCATTGCCGAAAGAGGCAGAGCTAATCGAAGCCCCCTCTTGAGGGACTGCTGGAGTACCTTCAAAGCAGCCATCAACGACGCAGCGGAAGGCGCGATGGGGTTTATGGAAAGAAATCAGACGAACGATTGGTTCGACAATGAGTGTCAAACGGTTCTAGATGAGCAGAATGCAGCAATGCAAACAAACTCATCTCTTCCGGGATAAGAAGTATCACCTGGAGGAGTGCAGAAGAAATTGGTCAGCTGTATCGTTCTCAAGATGCGCGTAAATTCTGCAAGAAGCTCGACGCATCCCGTAAAGGCTTCGTGCCGCGAGGCCGAGATGTTCGGGATAAAGATGGAGTTATCTTGATGGATGAACGTGAGGTCGTTGAAAGGTGGAAGCAGCACTACGATGAACACCTGAATGGCGCAGAGGCGGAATATCAAAACAGCGCGAGAATGGCTTCATCGGTAGCATGGTGAACGAGGGGTGACGATCCAACTCCCACATTAGAGTGAAGTTAAGGATGCTATCAAACAGCTTAATAATAACAAGCCAGCTGGAAGGATAGCATCGGAGCGGAACTCCCAAAATGGGCCCGGATAAGTTGGCTACTTGTCTGCATCGACTGAGAGTGAGAATCTGGACAGCTACCGGAGGAGTGGAAAGAAGGAGTTATATGTCCAAAATACAAAAAGGGTATCAAGTTTAGAATGTGAGAACTATCGAGGCAATCTTCCGTCGTCTATCGCCGCTAGCAAGCAGATTTGTTGATAGTTATCAGCCCGGTTGCACTCAACAAGACCCTGGGGTCTGGTAAGCTTCACCATGTACAAAACGCTGATTAGACCGGTAGTTGACGTAAGACG
>JASCZW010009642.1:0-41218 GCA_034211315.2 Aedes japonicus | reverse complement strand
AAATTTTGCCTATAGTCCCCCTTTTGACAATACGGCACCTAGTTTCATCCTCTACGACCAGTTTTTCATCGGAAATTATGCCAAAGGTCCCCTTTGGCGAAATTGAAAAAAATTTGGTCGTCATTTCTCCTTTGGTCCCCCTTGGGAGAATACGGTGAAAATTTGGTCGTCATTTTTCCCTTTGGTCCCCCTTATGTGAGAATATGGCGAAAAATTTTTTTTCAATTTTGCCTATAGTCCCTTTTTGACAATACGGCACCTAGTTTCATCCTCTACGACCAGTTTTTCATCGGAAATTATGCCAAAGGTCCCCCTTTGGCGAAATTGAAAAAAATTTGGTCGTCATTTCTCCTGGTCCCCCTTTGCAGAATATGGCGAAAAAATTTTTTCAAATTTTGCCTATAGTCCCCTTTTGACAATACGGCACCTAGTTTCATCCTCTACGACCAGTTTTTCATCGAAAATTATGCCAAAGGTCCCCCTTTGGCGAAATTGAAAAAAAAAATTTGGTCGTCATTTCTCCCCTTGGTCCCCCCTTTGCAGAATATGGCGAAAAAATTTTTTTTTTCAAATTTTGCCTATAGTCCCTGTACGATAATGAACCACCCGGAGCACTACAACCCTGACAATCCATCACCGTCTCGACAACAGCTGATCGACAGACAACAAAGGCTGTTGAACCATGCCGCACTACCCATGGCTATTGTCTGGATCAAAGTTTCGCTTCTAGCTGCAACCTTCAACCATATCACCAAGGCAGCAGATGGGAGCAGCGTATGTAGCCGATGGTCGGTCGTCGTCGAGAGCAAACTGTTCGAATCGCCGATGAACTGCCGATCAACTCCTTTGGAAAGTCGAGAGGGAGATTTGAGCAACCACGGGTCAAGTGATGACCAGTAAATCGTCACCGAGTCAGTTGGTTTCGGTCACCTCTACGGTTAGGAACAAATATTTTAATATGTTAGTTTAAGTTTGTGTTATTAAAGTTAGAACGTTGGCAAAATAAATGTAGTGTTTGTTAGTGTAAATTCGCGTTATGTGTTATTTGAGTGGGTTAAACCGAGGAACCGACTGCGCGTAAATAACTCCGTACCCCACGTACCGAAATTACTGCACCGGCGGTAATTTATTGCCCGATCCCCATCAGTGTTGGAGTCGGCACGGATGCTCCACTGCCAAACATCGAAGGAGGTAAGCCGGCTACCCAACATTTTGGTCCTTCGAACCGGATCCTAACCCGGGGATCAGTTGGAAGGAAAGGCTCCCACCGAAACCAACAGTACCAAGTAATCGCCATAATGCATGCGTGAAGAGGCCATCGTGAGGGAAACAATCGATTCAACGCCATTGTACATCCAAGTGTCCTTTGGATCCATATCGCCATAGTTAGACGTTCAATAAAGGAACAATTGCAATTGTGTTCTTGGAAAATTGCGCCATCACCACTCAGGACAGTGGATAGAAGACGACCCATTTTGGAATTTGCACATCGTTAATACGAGGACATGCATGCAGTGTAATTTCGCTGGACTAGATCAATCATCTTTAATCATCTGTAACTACGCTGGAGCACCGAATCAGCAGATATATCTGCTTTCTCAGGTAATAATTAAATAGTTCGGTGTATGTCCAGCCGTAGTATTGGTCTACATTATACTAACGCCATCCTTTCGACGCATCTATTATAATTTATTGCATGGAGCGGAGCATTTTCGATGGTAACGAGGACTGAGGACAACCGATCAAGGAACGGTGAAGCAAAGCAACGGTTGTGCATTCCGCAGAATTCATCAAGCCTGGTTTGGTCTTCGAGGACGATTGCTGTGGACGGGAGCAGAAAAGGAAGCATTCCTTCCCGGTGAGTGAACTTTTTGGATATGTCACTGCCGAGCTAGGCCATTCAGAAATACACCATTTTAATTGAAATTCCCGTATATCCTCTTCAATTACCAACACGCAAGCCCTGCATTTTGAACTGCTCGTTAGAGCAAGTCTGCTGACCATCCCAATTTGCATCCTCGACTGGTTGTTGTTAACTAGTGGGTGAAACTGTTAGTCCTCCAGGTTAGTTGCACGGTATATGTCCTACCGAAGCTAGCCATACGATTGCTACATCCCGAATTTTCCTCTTCACGCTACCCCACACATACCCATTTTGGAGATTGAAATTGACTATGATAAAGGCGTTAATTTACCGATTTGCTGTGGAATTCGAAACAACTTTGGATTGGTTCTGCTGTCGGTATCAGGTAGGCTGCCACAGTATATGCCCAACCGAGGCTAGATTTCTCTGGATACTACATCCCGCTTTCTCCTCTTCCGTAAACTAAACTGAACTGAGTGATCCCCACCGAAGCAAGATTGATGTGATATTATTGGACCTTTGCTACTTTGGTTCGAGTTGGAATTTAAAACAGAACAGTTACCTGTTCTTCCAGGTCAGTAAAAGCGAGCAGTATATGTCCGCCGAAGCGGAGGCTACACGCGGTATACTACACCACCACTTTCTTTACCGGTTGATCAACATCACATCATCATGCCACCCACAACTCGAAAGGCATCATCATCCCTGAAGCAGCTGAGGGTTCAATTGGACGATATAAAATCTTCGTTCGATGATATTTGGTCATTCATTAAGACATTTTCTGATGAAACCACTGGTACTCAGGTAGACGTGCGATTGGAAAAAATTGACGACTTGTGGGAGAGATTTAGCGAAAATTTGGTCGAGCTTAAATCTCATGAAGATTTTGAGGATGGGGAGAACTATTATGGGAAGCTACGGAAGCACTTGAGCGATCGTTATTACGAAGCTAAAACCTTCCTATTAGATAAAAGCAAGGCTCTTCGTGTCTCTCCAGAATTGGAACAGTCCACCCATGAAAAACCGCTGTCAGGTGCTGTCGATCATGTTCGGTTGCCGCAAATAAATCTACAAACGTTCAATGGAGATATTGATGAGTGGCTAAGTTTTCGTGACCTGTTTACTTCCCTCATCCACTGGAGGACTGATTTACCGGATGTGGAAAAATTTCATTATTTGAAAGCGTGTCTTCAAGGTGAACCCAAAAGCCTCATCGATCCTTTGAAAATTACCAAAACCAATTACCAGATTGCGTGGGATACGCTGGTAAAAGGTACAACAACAACAAGTTGCTAAAAAAGAAGCAGGTCCAAACTCTTTTCAAGCTTCCGACCCTCTCCAAGGAATCCGTTGTCGAGCTACGTACGTTGGTAGAAGGTTTTGATCGAGTTGTTCAAACCCTTGACCAAATCGTAGAACCTGCTGAATATAAGGATCTGTTATTGACAAACTTGCTCACGATACGATTGGATCCATCGACTCGTCGAGCATGGGAAGAACGTTCAGCCCCAAGGGAAAGGGATTTACTAACGGATCTCATCGAGTTTCTGCGTCAACGAATCCAAGTACTAGAATCTCTTCCGTCTCGGCAGACGGAGTTCAAGGCCATTAATCATCAACAACCACAACCGAAACCGAGGGCTGCAACAATCAAGACCAGCTACACTTCGGTTCAGTCATCCGGAGGAAGATGTGTGGCTTGCAAGGATAGCCACCTTCTATACCAATGTTCCGCATTCCAAAAACTTTCTGTGGCGGACAGAGATTCTCTGCTGAAATCTCATGGACTTTGCCGGAACTGCTTTCGATCGGGTCATCAAGCAAGAGATTGTCAATCAAAGTTTTCCTGTCGAATCTGCAAGAACCGTCATCACACTCTGGTTTGTTTTAAGTCGGAGAAGGATACTGCAACGGTCGCAGCGGTTGCCAGGGGCAACCATCCTTCAAACTCCAAGCGATTCCCAAGGTTCCTCTGGATCCAGTTCCATTCAAGTTGCTAATGTGGCGACTGCTGATGGTTCCGTATGTGGTACTTCGAATCAACTCACGTCACAAGTGCTGTTAGCGACAGCGATAGTCATCATTGAGGATGACGTTGGTACAAGATATCACGCCCGTGCTCTTCTTGATTCTGGTTCAGAGAGCAACTTCGTTTCGGAACGATTAGCCCAAAGGATGAAGGTCATTAGAACTAAGGTCGACGTCTCGGTTCTTGGTATAGGACAAGGAGCCGTCAAGGTGAAACATGCAGTCCAAGCGGTCATACGCTCGCGAGTTTCAGATTTCTCCCGAGACATGAGGTTCCTGATGCTACCCAAGGTGACAGCAAATCTTCCTACAGCGTCAATAAACACGGAACGGTGGATTCTGCCAAATGAGATTGAATTAGCGGATCCTGCATTCTTCACGTCCAAGGAAGTCGACGTTGTGCTAGGCATTGAGGCTTTCTTCGAATTCTTCGAAACGGGGCGAAGGATTACAATCGGCGAAGGTCTACCAAGCCTAACAGACTCTGTGTTCGGTTGGTTGGTATGTGGAGGTTGTTCAACTCCCAGCAAATCTCTTCAAGTTAACTGTAACTTCTCAACATCCGAGGATCTGGAAGAGCTAATGGCACGTTTCTGGTCATGTGAGGAGGCGGAGTTTACGGACGCCTATTCTCTGGAAGAGAAAAGGTGTGAAGAACTATACAAAAGTGGAGTCAGGAGGGATCCAGATGGCCGATATACTGTTTCCCTACCCAAAAACGAGAACGTTTTTTCAAACCTAGGCGAGTCACGGGACATCGCATACCGACGTCTTCTCGGAACAGAACGGAGGTTGGCAAGGGACGCTGACTTGCGGAAACAATACGTCGCGTTTATGGACGAATATTTGGAACTGGGACACATGCGCAAGGTCGAAGAATCTGCTGAGAACCCGCTAAAACGGTGTTTTCTACCCCATCATCCGGTGGTCAAGGAAGCTAGCACCACCACCAAGGTCAGAGTTGTCTTCGACGCGTCATGCAAAACGTCATCCGGATTGTCCTTGAATGATGTGCTGCTGGTAGGGCCAGTTGTACAGGAGGATTTGAGGTCAATCATCTTACGCAGTCGAACTAAGCAAATTCTCATCGTATCGGACGTGGAGAAAATGTTCAGACAGATTGTAACATGTGTGGAGGATCGACCATTTCAGTCCATATTATTTCGATTTTCTCCGGATGAGGACGTCGCAGTGTATGAACTCAACACCGTCACCTATGCAACCAAACCTGCACCATTCCTAGCAACCCGAACTCTTCGACAGTTGGCTGCTGACGAAGAAGACCATTTTCCGCTAGCGGCAAGAGCAGTCCGAGAGGATGTCTACATGGACGACGTCATCACTGGAACGGACGAGTTAGAGGCAGCTATCAGTCTCAGACACCAGCTGACAGACATGATGCTGTGCGGCGGTTTCAAGCTTCGGAAATGGGCTTGTAATGTGCCCGAAGTTTTAGAAGGTGTACCCGAGGAAAATTTGGCTATTCGAGATCCAAAGGGAATCAATCTGGACCCTGAACAATCCGTCAAGACGTTAGGATTAACGTGGATGCCCATCACCGATACCCTTCGATTCCAATTCACTGTTCCTCCGTTAGATCCTAATGTTCCTTTAACAAAACGGCGCATCCTGTCAATAATCGCAACGTTGTTCGATCCACTTGGCTTGATTGGCGCCACGACATCGTCTGCCAAGATATTTATGCAGCAACTTTGGACGTTGCAAGACGAGAAGGGAAATTGGTTGGACTGGGATCAAACAGTGCCTTCGATGGTGGGTGAGAATTGTCGGAAGGTTTACGAAGGCCTCCGATTACTGAATACTATCAGAATTGATCGCTACACCATCCTACCCAAAGCAGTTTCAGTGGAAATGCACTGTTTTTCGGATGCTTCGAATAAGGCGTACTGTAGTTGCGTCTACATACGATGTCAAGACTCCATTTTGAGTGGAACAATCAAGATACGGCTCCTATCGTCCAGATCCAAGGTGGCACCATTCCGTTGCCAGTCCATTCCACGATTACGAAAGAGTTAAAAATTCTACGCGTTTGGCGGTTCAAACGTACTTCTGGACGGATTCAACATGTGTGCTACGTTGGGTCGAGTTTCCACCAGCAACATGGACCACATTTATTGCCAACAGGGTGGCAAGAATTCAAACTTTGACGGAAAGATGAAAAGGGCACCTGGTGCCTGGTGCAGACAACCCAGCGGATCTATTATCTCGTGGAGTTTCACTCGAAGACATCGTCCACAGCGAATTTTGGTAGGAAGGTCTGACTTGGCTTACGAAAACGCCAGACGCATGGCCTGGTGGTAATGAAACGAACCCAGAACCTGTTATGAAAATCAGCAGCTAACCGCTCCGCAAACGGATTCCTAACTACTGCAGAGCTGAAATAAGCTGAAAACGTAATTTTTCGAAAGTCCAATGAAAAGTTTTTGCAGAGGGCTGGAAGGCCCTATCTCAGGGCGAGTTCGTCACAAGTAGATCACCGTTGAGATGGTTTCATCCGTTCATTTGTAAAGAAGGACTTTTTGCATGACACACGCTAACTCGGTTGATTCTGCGAGATTTTCACGAGAGTTACTGCATGCTAGTCCACAGCTGCTGTTGTTCGACTACAGTTCTCTCTCATCGATGGAAGAAATGTATCTAGAGAAGTAGTTCATCGATCCGTTATATGTTTTCGTACAAAACTATCTACTATACCGCAGTTCATGGGAGAATTTCCATCACCCGCGTCACCGTTTCACGTCCAATCACGAAAACAGGAGTGGACTTCTTAGGTCCTGTCTACGTCCGATCGATTCCAAGACGAACAGCAGTGAAGACCTACGTTGCGGTATTCATCTGTGTCTGTAACACGGCAGTACATCTGGCAAGCCTTGCGCCGATTTGTTCCACGTAGAGGAAAATCTTCGGACATCTATTCCGACAACGAAACAAACTTTTTAGGTACAGGGAACAAGAGATTGGTAAACTGATGACGGATCACATCTATCAAGATCGAATAGTCCCTGAGTTGGCAAGGGATAAAATTACCTGTCACTTTATTCCACCCAGTGTGCCACATTTTGGAGGACTCTGGGTTTCTCCACACTTCTAACACAGCTTCGACAGTTATGTCGGATGAACTACCCATGGCTATTGTTTGGATCAAGGCTTCGCTTTTAGCTGCAACCTTCAACAACATCTCCAACAGATGAGAGCAGCGTATGTAGCCGATGGTCGGTCGTTTTCGAGAGCAAACTGTTCGAATCACCGATGGACTACCGATCAACCCCTTTGGAAAGTCAAGAGGGAGATTTGCGCGACCACGGGTCAAGTGATGACCTGATGAGTGATGAGTGAGTGATGAGTACATCGTTACCGAGTCAGTTGGTTTCTGTCACCGTATAGAACGGTTATCTTGTGTCCTTTCGATCGACGGTCTTGGGTTCTACTGGCGTTCGTTCTTGGCTTGTGATTCATTTGGTTGGTTCCCCTGGTGCAGTCATTTGTTCATATGTCTGTCTCTGTCACCCGTTTAACGGGAAGGAATCGCAAATCGGAATATAACACCGCAGTGCATATTAGTAACAATAGTGATTATAATATTTCAAGCAATTATTTTTTGTTGAATTTGTGTGGGTAGTACCTTTGATAGACAGTGAGTGATAATTTATTACTAGTTGGAGAGTGAAATTTAAATATGGCTAGTGAATTGAAAGATCTTCGGCGGCAAGAACGACAGCTGAAAACCACGTTCGATGGGGTAAGAAAATTCATCAATCGGTTCAAGATGGAGAAACATTTCAGTCAGATTGACACCAGCTGGAGCTGTTAGAAGCAGCAATGAAATTTCGGATGAAATGGATGAAGAAGATGCCGCCGAGTCGAATGAAAGTTCTACAGATCAAATTGTTTGTTTGAAAACCCTTGCTGACGTAGTCAGAAAAGTGAGGCAATCATCCAACAAACGGAAGAAACCTATTATGAGCTAAAGTCATCACTGCAGTCCCTTCAAGATTACTCGCCCCCCGGATCGTCTTGTGCAAATGCTCAAGTAGTTTCCACCCAGACTGCAACTAAGACAGCATCAACGGTGAAGCTTCCCGAATTACGATTACCAAACTTCGGTGGTCGGCTTCGGGACTGTGGACTGTGGATAGGCTCAGCAGTCAGCATTCAAGTGCCACAAATTCCACTCGAAGGTGTCTGAACGATAAGAGAAGGTGAAAAAATGTAGATCGCACCTGGTTCGGTCTTGCAAAAAGGGTGTTTGTCGTCATTGTCACCATTATCTTTTTCTCATGGGCTCAACCCAAGGCGGAGCAGCTGCTACATCGTCCGAGAAAAGTTCCTCCGTACCACCAGAACAGACTCGAACACAGAAATTGAATAATCAACAATCACAGCCACACGCCCAGAACCACATCATTCCAAATCAAAACACAATACCTGCCACAAGTTCGTTTCCTATCGCAAGCACAAATTCACACCCACCACCCACCACAGATCTTACTCTCTCAGCAAACACACACTCATTGCCTGTCAACATGCACACTCCATCGCGTCAAGTCCTATTATCCACCGCATTGGTGCGCATAACGGATCTGTATGGAAACGTGCAACTAGCAAGACCTTTGCTCGATTCATGTTCTGAGTATTGCTTTATTTCTTAAAATCTTTGAAGATGATGGTGAATGCGACAACACTCCCATGGTCGCTAAAAATATCTCTGTATTGGAGAACATCCAACTACCCTTTTTTGACTATCTATCTACCAACCGAGTTCGTTAATATTCAGCAACTAGCGATTCCAGAGCACTTTATTCATGCGGATCCGGAGTTTTTCGAACCTAGTCCGATAGAACTCATTATTGGCGCTGAATATTATTACGACCTCTTGGCTGACGGTAGAATAAAGCTCTTCGATGAAGGACCTACGCTTCAAGAAACAGTACTTGGTTGGGTAGTATCTGGGCGCGTACCTGGAAGTTCTTTGACTCCATCGCAAACTGTGGCGCACCCGTGAACAGCACTCAATCTTTAGGAACTTTTGACCAAATTTTGGGAACTGGAAACCTGCAACAACAGAAGCACGGTATCTGTAGAGGAGTCGATGTGTAAGGAAATCTTCGACCGAACTGCGACTCGAGAGGGGATGGTAGGTTCGTAGGATGTAATGTAATCCACCAGCTTGTAGATTCGAAAACCAGCGCTCTTAAACGATTCTATGGGGTCGAGCTTCGGTTCACCATAAACAGTACATTGAAGGATCTTAACTGTGATTTCATCGGCGAGTACGTGGCCATGGGTCATATGGAGGAACTTTCTAAAATTGAAGAACCAGTGTGCTATTTGCCACATCACGCCATATTGAAGCCTGATAGCACAACCACAAAACTTCGTGTCGTGTTTGACGCATCATGCAGGACCTCATCGAAAATTCCTAGATATTGGGGAATCGACCCCAGCCACCTCCAGCATGGTGTTGCTTTGTAGCCTTTGCCGACTGAGCAAAGGGAGGACCCGAGACGAACGTACATCTTTTGAATTGGATTCATTAACGTTTGCCGTCAAAACGCTTGGATTAATTTGGAAACCAGCTACCGACAATTTCTGCTTTAGTGTTCCGAAATACAATACCGAATCTCCTTTCACCAAATGGACCGTTCTCGCTGAGTCTGCTCGGAGTTTAATCCTCTTGGTCTGATTGGCCCAGTAGTGGTCCAAGCTAAAATATTTTTGCATGAATTGTGAAAACAAAAATGCGATTGGGATGACGCGTTACCCGAAGACCAACAGAACTTCTGGCTAGAATATCGTCGTAACCTCCTAGCTAAAAACTTTGGCATTCTTGCAACTTTCCTTTGCTGCTCCTTCCTTCCTTTGGCAATCTTGAAACTTTCCTTTGCTGGTAACCGTATAAAACTCTTGACCTGGGAACTGCTTGGAATCAGTCTTGACGTATGTTTCATCGTCCACTACGACGCAATCAAACCTGGTCAACAAACACGTGTACAACGTACGCGTTCTTTCTCTGGCTGTTGTGTTTTGCTCATCATTTCGATTTGGTTTCACTGTAACCTTGGGGCATCTTCAGCTGTGGTCTATTTTGGAGCAACTTTATATTTGATTTGCATCAGCAAAACTTGAATAGAACCAGCTAAAATAGACCAATTTTGCGTTCCCCACACCGATGTTGTATTAACCCGCCAACACCTGTCATTCTGTCAATCATTCAACATAAGAGATCAGAAGTTTTTTATTTCAGAGATCATTTAACCACATAATTTTTACAGCCAGTAGTGCGTCTTTAACAGACAACAGAATACTTGCTCTTTTGTTTGGCTGAGTGTGGTGAGTGTGTGAATGCATGCATTCCGTTTAAACGATATCAGATTATCAGATTCTGATTCTGATCAGATCTGATTCAGATATTGCTGAATAGTAATTTCGCGATCAACAAGAGTCAAAATGGTGTGGGTCACGTGCTGGAAGACGCCTCAACGTCGACTGTGATTTCCATTTCGGTCATCAGAAGCTGTTTTAGGACTGCTTTAGCGACATGCCAACCTTTGACGAGAAGCACTTTCTGCGTTGTTTTTTCATTCAAAGTTAAATGCTCCTGGAAAATTATGCGACAACTAGAGTCATCTGATAACTCTTTTCAGCTAAGTTGCGATCCATCTGAAAAAAATCAGTATGAGCCCGTTACAAAAGTGCACTGCAGCCTTTCGTATGTTGGCGTACGGTTGCTCAGCTAGATCTCTCGACGAAAATGTCAGGATTGGGGAGTTGACCAGATTAGAATTTTTGAAAAACCAGAGGATTTTTTGAAAAGCTATCCTCTCTCACCACCGATAGAGTTGAAGAAACTGATGACCGAAAAGTTCGAAAAAACCTCATGTTGTAGTTCTCATGTGATTGAGTAAAGTGTTTGGTTCGTCAGTGTTCAAGCAATGAATTTGTTTTTCGTATTGAACACATTTTTTTGTCGTACCAACACAAGTGGCCAAATGTCATAATGTTTCGGCGTCCATATAGGGAAGCGGAACCTATCTTGAGCTCAATAAGCGGACCTCCAGTGGAAATCGGTGAATATGCACTGAATACCGAACACTGAGTACACAAGTTTTATTCACAATTTGTTCGTCCACTTAGCGTTAATCGTTTAGCAACACACAAAACATTAGATTCTGATCATTTTCTTCCAATTTAATACGAAAAAGTTGCCACTGCTATGTACCTATATTAATAATATCACGAAAATCATTAGTCCCATCTGTGTACATATGTTAATCGTACTGATTTTAATCAAGAAAAAATACAAAAAAGTTTACGCTCTTCACTACTACACCCAAACATGAAGTAGATCATTTGACAGTACTTCACGTGTGTTGGGTAGCATGCTTATAACCAACACAAAATGAAAGGGTTTGTTTGATATTCTTCCATGACATTATTGACAACAAGGCTCCCCATACGTTGGGCATAGAATGCTCTATGAATTATTGAACACGCACACCAGAGTTGATGTGTTTGTTATACAGTATATGAGAAGTGCAACATCAAGCGATTACGTCGATTGTAAACACGGTTCAGAATAGGTGCAAGCGTATTTAATTTATTGTGAAAATTAATCCCATAGTTTTCTAGTATTTTATCATTTTATTTTATTCGAAGATTCTAGTGTGGCTAGTTTAATAAGTGAAGTGTGACTTAAGGTGCAATTAAGGAGAAAACTTGGAGTCTGGCTCGAGTATATTCCCTAGTACGGTTAGATCAATACGACGAATTTGTAGTGCAAAGGTAAGAAATTGTGTTGAAAATCTGACTGCTCATTTTTACAAAATTTAAGTCAACGAAACGTTTTTGTAGCTTTTAATTATATTCAAGACCTAATTTTATTTGCGAGGATTGTATATTCTTGGTTACTGCGTCCATTAATTGGAGAAATTAAACATCTTTTTACGTTTGAAGTTGGATGGCTGCAGAATGTGATTGATGTATGTACTATGGTGAGAATAGGTTCCGTTTCCCTATATAGTGATGGAATCATTTTGAAGCAGGGAAGTAAATTTATGTTTCAATTACTTTACCCATGTGATCCAAATTGTTGTAACGAAAGTTGAGGCAAATTCTAAATGTGGCTGATGTGGCTTTCATGTATCGTACCATGGAAATTTGCTTATTACCTTAGAAACATAGAAATACGAAAATGGTACAAGGGTGTCAAATTAACAATTTCTTACCCTATGACCACACTACATATTTTTGGGTAGCTCATTGATGTTGGTTATCCAATAATCCTAACTTGACATTCACATCATGGCAACGTTAATAAATGAACAGGCGTTTGTGTTTTCAATTCGCAAAAGCCGTTGGGCCTTCTTCAACAGGAATAGATTATCTTCTCTCTGGCGTTGACATCGATTGACACTTATTGCTACATGATTTCATCCAACGAAAAAACAAGCCTCATGGATTATTCAGTCGCTCTCCGGAAAGAAGTCAGCCTTTGGCCATCATCACAAAGCCACATGACTGAAAACTGCCATCAAACTTTTCCGCACGCATGGATTCCCCCCTCCGTTCTACATCGCCTCATGATTCCTTAACGCATGGCGGACGAACCCTTCCGATTGGTGAAATAGTAGCGCTTTGAGTGACTACTTGTAGGCCGATGATGATGACGGTGGAACGTGATCTAATTCCTTAACTTGTGAGCTGCTCCGAATGAAAGGCTCGTTCCATCCGAGGAGCAAATAAATTCGTACGAACGGAACATCATCTCCTGAATAAGTGATGAAGAACTTCCTTAAAAATCTATTGCGTCTCACGCTCCGTTTCGTGGATTAGGTGATGTGCTTGCGAAACGAGAATTCGTCAAATTTACGCTCCACAGCACACAGGGAATAAATAAAGATATCACGTAGACCAACTGTAAGCAACTTGGCTGGAGGAGCCCTGTCTGAAATGGATGACCTCGTCTTCGTCTTCTACTTCGTCTAATTCCGAAAAATCGACTCCCGGGGAAAAGTCGTATTACAAGAGGATTACCATCAGTTTAGATATTCGGCCATTGCTCCGAAAGGTATTGATTAATTAGGTGTTTTCCGAGCAGCTTTCGCTGCGACCGATAGCGAACTTCTCAACTTCTTCCATCGTACCGTCGCGTGGGGCTACTTTCGACTGTTTGTTTTCCAATATTTTTTCTCATTGATTTTAAATCCGAACGGCGAGTGATGATTGGAATTCACATGTTAGGAGAGCTAATTTGTCAAAAGCGGTTCCACATGACGGTATTGGTAATGGGATTTTCGTCTGCAAATTTCGTCTCAACCAGCGTACGATAAACTTATTCCAAAGAAAAACCGAAACTCGCAAACGACGCCCGATGAACAAACGAATGCAACGTGATTAGAATTGGCAATTTCGGTGGGTGCGGTGTCACATTGATCCTTACAGCCAGTGTTGCTTACACAATCGCTCGGATATCGATTCGATGATGATTTTTCTCCCACGCATTTTCCGTTCCATTATTGTCATTAGCACATTTTGCTATGTGCTGTCATGTGCTACCGAATCCAGGCAGACGTTTGTGCCTTGCGTGGATATGGGAGAATCCACAAATTGATAGCAAGCAAAAAGCAAATCGGAACTCTACACATCTGTTGCCATCCCGAGTGCCAGTCGGAATAATCAACTGCAAATATCGAGCACACACAAATGCGAAACTAAAAAGCTATCATCTACCATTTTGCAGAAGGTGTCCTCATCACCATTGCCATAATATGCGCTGCCGTTCTGTGCCAAGGGTGTGTCGACGAAAAGTTTAGATCTGTTGTTAAAAATAGATCGAAATTCGTTCGTAACCTCAGAACATGGAACCCATCTGAACTGCTCGTTCATCGTCCTCGAAGTTCACACATGGTTCAACTTAAGGTTGACGCTCTGCAGTGATTCAGTAGCTGTGTTGCACTGCTTGAATGATAGATTCGTTCGATGAAGTGGGTAAATATTAGATATATGACCGAGTATTAAAAGGATAATTTGGTTGATTGTAGTAGTAATTGGAATCGATGGCTGTCATGGCAGATTTACTTCGCCGTTTGACATTTTTGGCATGAATACTAAGAAGCAGAAAATGTTTGTGTAGCAATATGTCATTTAAGATTTTTAGATTTTTGTCATAAAATATTCTCTGTGTGGTCGCAAATCTGCCATGCTAGCTCGGGAAGATTCAGGATTACTTCGCTGCTTCGAGGAGTGGTGTAAACGGGGTGGTACCATACGGACGGCCTCCAATTTGTAGTACGTGAGTCGGGTGGATTGCACCGACGTTGGTAGACTTCCCCCTGAAGACCTTCCCACGAATCAGGTAGTCACGTAGGGTTGAGTCTTGTGCTGATGATCAACCCTCTTCAAAAGCTCTATAGAGGTACGCAACCTCGAGGCAATAGGGACACCCAGGGTAACCTCACCTGGTAGCGTAATTGGGGATAGGTTATTTTAATTGATAATTCAAAATAGATTTAATCGAATAATTAGGTCTATTCTGCGCCTCAGTGAGTCGAGATGCCTTAAGAGAATCGAGTGTGGTATATATTCACCACACTCGATTCTTTCGTATTATATACCTCGTATGATTCCGTGTGGATCAAATGGAGAATGGACTCACACGAGGTTACTGTAGTCACCTTACTCGATTCACTGAGGCGTCTCAACTCATCCGAGGCGGAGACTAGACCTGAATCATTATAGAGTCAAGTTTGAACTAAAATTCTCAAAACTTCAAACAAAAACATTGAGCCAATGAACATTTTAAATTTATTTCAAAATTTAGATTAGTTAGTATAACGCATTTAAAATTTTCAAAATTGTGTCGGTTGATACTGATTTCTTCACAACTTTGTTTCCAATGCTTAACTAAGCCAGATTTGAAAATTCGCTCTGCGTCATGATAATCTCAGTCAAGTTTTTATGCGTCTTGTGGCTGAGAATCTTCGCTCGCATCTAGCTGAGCTCATGGGAATGGAAGTCCCGTCAGTCCCGTTTGAATTTTTAACAGTTTTTGGTTAGCATCATGAATCAGTTTGTATATTAGTCTTCGTTGCTAAAATTATCCTAGTGTACGCTTCACTTATCACAGTTCTCCATGAAACTGGCTATTTAAAGGTTTCAAGATCAAATTCAATCTATTTTAATCCCCCTCATGTTTATTGAAAAGTATCAACATGTGAATTGCAATAGAAGAATTTTCACTGATGAATCGCGCATTGATGGATTCACTGGTTTCGATGTGTACTATGAATACTCATCTGCCTTCCGGAAACTTCAGAAACCTTGTTCCATAAATGTTGCTGAACTGGCAGCGATCAATTTTGCATTGGGGATAATCTCCGACATGCCCATATATCATTATTTCATCATCTCAGATAGCCTCAGTTCTATTGAGGTCCTCCGGTCGATGAAAACAGTGAGGCATTCATCATACTTTCTTTCAAAAATAAGGGAGCAGATGTGTGCGTTGGTCGAGAGATCATTTAGGATTACCTTTGTATGGGACCCCTCACATTGCTCAATTCCAGGCAATGAAAAGGCGGACTCTCTAGCAAAAGTGAGCGAACAAGAAGGCGGGATTTTCGAAAGAAGAATTTCATATGATGAGTTTTAGTAATTCAAGTAATACTCTTGGGCGATGATTCTGGATGTAAGTCGTGCTTTCATTCCTGTGATGTCAAGACTTATGTCCAACCACTACTCGCTACACGCACATCTCTACAGAATTTACCTCGTCGATAGAAATTTATGTAGATGCGGAACTGGTTATGATGACATCGCTCACTCCGTTTGGCATTGAAAATAATGACGCCTCCAGAGCACGACTATTTAATTCCCTAGTGGCCCGAGGTAGACAACCCCTCCGCCAGCTAACAGATGTTTTGGGGATGCGTGATCTTTCCTACATGCAAGCGATTTACGAATTCCTATGTTTGTCTGATCTAAGAGTGTAACGTGATCACGTGATCACACTAGTGTTGCTTTCAATTGTTCCGGAATTATCAACGTTAGATGAATGGAATCGGAATTCTTGATGTTCTGAATTAACAGTAGAGAAGTAAATATGTTGTCAACATTACTTCGGTCCTTTGATTTTCATATGATAAGTGATATTTTCAAATTAACGTTTCCGTTTTGATATGCAGCTATTAGCTTAAAGTTGTTCCTTGGTCCGTGGTCAGGGGTTTCAATATTTTTTTTTAATAACTATCAAAATGAAATTAAAAAAATGGAAAAATCTTGAACTATGCCAGTCGTCCGAAAAATTCCTCGGCTATGTTTTCTTGACAGAAATTAAATATCGAAGTATTAAGATATACCTACCTATCTCTTAATTTTTCATTATTCATTTTGTTCATTTGTCCTTATTGTACGGAATTCTGTAAATCAATTGTTACTTAAAACGCATATGCAATCACTTTTGAATTTAGCAATCTTGCTTCTCTAATTAAACTAACTGAATTTGCCTTCAGTCAAAATATTACTGAATAAAAAAACAACAGTAATTTCACAATCCAGAGTTTCCACAACGTGGACATTTTTAAACCATTCATTGGAATTCGGTTTAAGTTTTTAATTAAATAACTCTTTGAATGTTCTGTAAGCAAATCATCAACCAAGCTCAAAGTAGAATTTGAAGGAAACTTCGAAAACCTACTGAGAGCTTCACGGAAATTCGAAAGAAACATCCATGGCTAATTTGAGGTTAAACTTAAGATTTTGATGGACTTAGTATTCCTGGGCATCAAAATTCAATGGAAATTTTTCGATTTTTTTTGAAAGTATGGCTAAAGAATCTCAACAACTACAGTATACAGTAGTATAAAGGCGAAAATAATAAATGCACCGTTTTGAACTGTGTTGAATTTTTTAAATTTTAAAGTACATTGAGGACTGTAATGGCACCAGATTTGCCTTGTTAGAAGGTCTGGCAAAAAAATAGTTTTCAAATAATTTAAAATTGAAAGGTTCTACAAGAATGACTTCTTAGGCATAATAGTTCATTCTTAAGAAATAAACTTTTTTTTAAAAGAAGATAAATGGTTTTAAAATTTTCTAAGATGGTGGATCATCTGATGTTATTTTGAAGGCTTTGATGCACAGTTTATAAATTCAACACAGTTTGAAATATTGTCTCTATTGTTTAGTGTCTACAATTGTCTATTGTCTCTATTGTATATTGTCACTATTGTTTAGTGGTAGTCAAAATTTCAGCTCAATCCATCCTTGGAGTGCTGATACAGAGAATGTCAAATATGACATTTTGTATTAAAAAATGTAGATGTATTTAACATTTCCGCCACTACTGTATAAAGGGTGATACGGTCAAAATTTGGTCAAGGGAAAACGCGTGTAAATCGGTGAAATCGTTTATTTAAAAAATCAAATTAAATTTCTTTTTCAAGTTCAATTAGTATAAAATTCAGGAAAAATATTCAGTTAGGCTTCCGCTTTTCCAAATCCGAATTGCCAGGCCTTACGCTTGACCCCTGCCATCAGATTTTGTACAGCCACCTTGTCCACCTTCTTCGCCGCAGAAAGCCAGTTTGCCTTGAACTGCTGCTCGTCCTTAGCAGTTTTTTTGGTCTTCTTTAGGTTCCGCTTGACAATAGCCCAGTATTTCTCAATTGGGCGAAGCTCTGGCGTGTTGGGAGGGTTCTTGTCCTTGGGAACCACCTGCACGTTGTTGGCGGCGTACCACTCCATGGCCTTTTTACCGTAATGGCAAGATGCCAAATCCGGCAAAAAAGGAAGGAACAACCGTGTTTCTTCAGGAAAGGCAGCAGACGTTTATTCAAACACTCTTTCACGTAAATTTCTTGGTTGACAGTCCCGGAAGCTATGAAAATGCTGCTTTTCAAGCCACAGGTACAGATGGCTTGCCAAACCAGATATTTATTTGCGAACTTTGACAGTTTCGTGTGCTTGAAAATATCTGCTACCTTTCTCCTTCCTTTTGCCGTATAAAACTCCTGTCCCGGAAGCTGCTTGTAGTCGGCTTTGACGTAGGTTTCGTCGTCCATTACCACGCAGTCAAACTTCGTCAGCATCGTCGTGTACAGCCTCCGGGATCGCGCTTTGGCCATCGTATTTTGTTTATCATCGCGATTTGGAGTCACTACCTTCTTGTAAGTCGATATTCCGGCTCGTTTTTTGGCTCGATGCACGGTTGTAGACGATACACCCAGCTTATTTGCGGCATCTCGGAGAGATAGGTTAGGGTTTCGCTTGAAACTACCGGCAACTCTCTTTGTCGTCTCAGCGGCTTCCGGTTTTCGATTTCCCCCCGATCCAGACTTCCTGGCTGTCGACAAACGTTCCCCAAACACTTTAATTACATTTGTAACGGTTGATTTGGCAACTTTTAGCGATTTTGCCAACTTTGCGTGCGAGTAGCTCGGATTTTCGCGATGCGCGAGCAAAATTTTGATACGCTGCTCTTCTTGCTTGGACGGCATTTTGACAACTGAAGAGTGAATTCCAAAATCAAAATAGGAGCAACATTCTACACACACACACCTTCAAAATGAGGGGTGTTCAGGTTTTTTAAATGCAAAATTGAAAGAAATACGTCAAGTTGATATTGACCAAATTTTGACCGTATCGCCCTTTACTATGAAATATTCCAGCCAAAAATAGAACCTAATAAATGGGAAGTGAATTTTGATAAAATTTGACACCAGGCCCATTATGCAGTGTATATTGACAACTAGTGGTACTGAAGTCAACCCTTTTGAGGAATATACCTGATTATATGTTTACTTTACTTCCAAAACAACATTTTCAAAGATATTATCGTTAATAATTTCGTTAGCTTAGAAACTTTTAATCTATCTGGGGGAGTATAGGCGCTACTCAATTGTTCGTAAAAGAGAAAATAATATCGTGAAATATAAAATGCGCCTTTATACAAAACTCATACTTGTTAAACCTTCTTGAATAATAAAATAAAATACGTACAAAGTGTTTCAAATCTTATGTTTTAACTTAACAGGCTATACATTTTCTTGCCGCTATTATTTTAGTTATGAGTCTTGAGGTTTTAATATTAATATAGTTGAATTATTGGAATTTAGAATTATTTAGGTCTAAGGCGTACGGTTTTCGTTATGCTGTATTTAGAAGCAAACACATTATAAAAAAACAGTAGTGTATTCATTCAATGATGGGGTTTCCGTCAAAATATGCTGTTAAGGGGATCAGCATACAACACCTCACCGGGTTTCTCTCTGAGGTTGTTATGTAAACAATGTTAAGTAAACGCTAGAACCATGCTGTGCTCTTGGCAGTATTTGAGCACGATCGAGCGCATACATGTTTGCCAGTCAGATCTTTTCCTGCCATGACCTACCCCGCATGAGGATGTGTGGCAAAAGTGAGTGCGTTTGCGAAACACTGCTTAACAAAAGCCCTTCGCTCTATTTCAAGCGCAGTGGATGTAATGCTGATATACGGAATTCTCGTGGGTCCTATTCTCGTTTACTATGGTTTTCTGGATATATGTACTAACTTTTTATCGTAGAAGGTACAGTGGGATAAGTGAAAAGTGTGGGGAAGAGAGTATGCGCACTCTACTCCTTCAGAGATAGTTACTCGTTCAAACTATTTCTGAAGGAATCAAAGTACAAAAATAAATTACACTGGCAAAAAAAATAACCTATGTATTAGGCTTTTTGACGTTTAGTCACCTTTTCCTTAATGGCACATGCAGAGGAATGATGGTTTGTTTTCGTCCAAATGATTTTCCTTCTTACTTGCACTCATTTGATCTAAATGGCGCTGAAGTGTGCGTGCTAAACGTCACTATGCCTTCTACAATTCCGTAGAGATTATGAATAGTGTTTCATTTCAAATTAGAAATATATTAGGGAAAAATCCTGGGGGGGTATCTACAGAATTCTGGAGGGGGACTGGCCCCCTAGGCACCCCCTGTAGTTACGCCAATGCCAATTGATCAGAATAATCAATCTCTACGAAAGGTACAAATCAATTTATTAGCAGATTTTCCATCACATTTACGTTTGTTGAAGGTATTTTACGCTCTAACTCAGGTTGCTTTCTCAAACTGAGTACACTTCGTTTTTTTGACAAGCAGGACAGACTACATTTTTGTCGGCGTTTGGGACAATCTGCATTACGATGACTACTCACTCTACAGTCATCACATATTCCTAAAGGAGGACGTTTTTATTGATCAACGAGCGTCTGCATAGTTCCCTCCATTGCACCTGCTGATCCATCTCCTATTTTCTCCTTTACATTTTAATTCCCTACCCGCTAATTAAATATTATTTTCTGTATTTTTGTTTTTAGGTTTGCTCTTAGAAAACACCGGAGACCCAAACATTGAATTTTGTGACGTGCCTTTGGACTTCGACGAATCTGTTACATCAACTTCATGCACAGATAGAGAGAATTATTGAATTTTCTGTGTTATCTAATGCACGTAGAGGGAATGTTAGATTTGGCCGAAAATAATGGGATATTTTATGTAAATTAAGGCCAGATAACTCCTGAATCTAGCCTGTTCTATGAAAGTTTGCCAACATTGTTTTGTGGCGTAGGAAAGATTGCAAACGATTTCGTTGTTTACACCTTCTTACGCTTGAAATTAAACGAGGGGAAATTTTACGCGCTTATTAAAATTAATCATTTTCTGTGTTGACAAGACTAAGGCGATGTTCATTTTCGTGATATTATGCAACATGCTCCAGAAATATTCGTCCCTAACACGTCCATATCTTTTCAGTTTTAACAACGATTTTACTGCAGCACCAGTCATGGCGTTCTTGTATCGAAGCGAAGAATTTGCCAAATGATGCCAAACCTTCTGCGTTCAAAAATCGGTCTAGTCACTCAGAATAAAAATAATGAATTCTAACTGGCGCGTGAAATTACCCTTCGTTTAATTCCAAGACAAAGGAGGCGTAAACAACGAAATTGTTTGCAATCTTTAATGCGCCATACACAAATGTTTCCAGTCTTTCATACAACAGACAAGATTCAGGCGTTATTCGGGTTAAATTTACATAAAATATCCCATTATTTTCCGAAAAAAACTAGCATTCCATTTATGTGCAATAGATAACGCAGAACATTCAATGTTTCTTTTTATCTGTACATAGAGTGAAAAATGTTCATCATGTCATATAGATAATCAGTAATTTTTTCACCCCATGCCTGCCTTTTCTCTGTAGCTTCACAGATAAAAATAATGCATTTGAACTGGCGCGAAAAAGTTCCCCTCGTTTAATTTTAAGCCAAAAGAAGTGTATACAACGAAATTGTTTGCAATCTTGCATGTGGCATACAACGATGTTCGGAATCTTTCATACAACAAACTAAGATTAAATTGAAGTGTTATCTGGCTGAAATTTACATGAAATATCCCATTAATTCCGGCCAAATCTAGCATTCCCCTTTTGTGCATTAGACAACGCAGAAAATTACATGTTTTTTCAAACTGTTTTGTAACTCAAGCTGAAAATCTAAATCGGGTGGTAAAAATTCCCGTTTCAGTCTCGTTTCAATTCATGCCAATTTTGAAAGTCTTTATTTTCAACCCCTTCAATAAATAAATCTTTAGCTAGACCTGAGAACAGATGAATACACCTTTAGCACAGAGAACAGACATTGATGTCCATATACCTTTTCTTTCAAAACGTGTGTAAAAATTTGAACGAAAATACGTTGAAACACTAACGCCATCTTTTGCCGACTGCCCAAGTTATGTTGAATCATGTTGCCAGTGATTTTTTTTCTTTCTGCATAACACATCGTTCGGCAACCTTGCTGTCAAAATTCAAAACAAAATAATCGGTATCAGAAACAAACAAATTTTTCTTCGAGTGAAAAAGTGCTTATTCCAGCTCTTAATTTACAATGGATTTTGGAAGATTTCCAACACATCAGCAGTCGTGATAATTAGGCCAATTCATTAAACAATCGACGGGCGACTTGACGGAAGTTGTTGGATACAACGAAAAGGCAGCTGGGATTGTGTTGTTATCCGTTCCGTTTGGAGTTGTGGAGTGAATGCAGTTGCTGCTCAATCAAATCACCATGCAGTTGATATTATCCCCTACTTTGCAGCAATTGTCACCAATAATTGCGAAGATGGTAATTATTCCCTGCTTTGATTCAATGTAAGTACTAATATTTGCGCAGTATATAAACCATATCTAATTTTGCATATTTACAGCTTTTTGTTTCACTCACTTGGAAGGACGCATTCAGATAAATGCTACTTTCGTGGAAAACTTGTGGAACAATCCGGAAACGATATAACGTTTATACCAAGGGTTATGGTGAGTAAGTTTAAGCACTCTATAGTAAGTAGTGAGACGAAATTGAACTAATCCGTAAGCAAGTAGCGTGCATGCCGTGTCCACGCAAGGTACACATGATCATATGAAGTGATGCGCACGTATCTACGGGTATGCGTGTGCATGACTCCATTTGGTACTATGTACCTTGCGTGGACGCTGCTTGAAAACCGGTACGTGGGCACCGTGCCTTTTGAGTCCCTATAGGGACTCTACGTGCCTTAGTAGACTTGTTAAAAACAGCTAAAATATTAAATGACATCAAGATACTCATAAAGGGCATAAAGATACGAATTAGAAAATTCAATTGGGTAAGAAAAAATTAAGATCCATTCGGATGGCTTTTCGATTTCGTTTTCCACGACGTTTGTTGCTCTCTGCAATTTTCTGTTGAACAGTTCTATCAGTGTATTCAAAATAATGTCGACCAATTTATTGAAGCATGGTTGACATGTTGCATTTTCGAAAGATTCGTAGACCAAATATGCTTCTAGGTGAGGTTTTACATATCTTCGATTCTGGTAGAGGAAGGTTCTGAACTTTTGTTTGAAACTTGAAAGTTAGATTAACTTGGATTTTAGA
The DNA here is from genome assembly GCA_034211315.2 of Aedes japonicus. NCBI lineage: Eukaryota > Metazoa > Arthropoda > Insecta > Diptera > Culicidae > Aedes > Aedes japonicus. The sequence continues at coordinate 18,361 of JASCZW010009642.1, read as the reverse complement.
CTACGATTTCCTACTAGGTTTCGCTGCATTACCCCATTTCTTTCCTGGATGGTTCCTTGAAGGCAGTGAACGTAAGAAATTCTTTTGTTTTTGAATGCTTGTGATCCTGCTGCAGCAAACAGTTGGGTAGCTTCAGAAGAGCAACATTTTTCTACCCAGGCATGGCACCTGCGTTATAAAAGATACTGTCAATAGTATTAATAATTTCGAAGGTGAAGAAAAACTTACATTTCATTTTCAGCTGGGAACTGATAAAAGGAAATGCCGTATCCTTGCTGATTATTACACCAATAAATTTCACATTTGCGACCCATTTTTCAATTCTATAAACTTCTATTATTATGGGCAGCCGGTACAAGAAGCAAGTGCAGAGAAAAACAAACAAAACTTTTCAGGTTATGTGCTAGGCTTTTTATTGATAAACATTGACATGACAGTTATCGCACAGCTGCAGCGCCGCCTACCAGGAGCATAACGACATACATTTGAAATGTCGGTTTAAAGTTTTACACAAGTAGCAAACTGAAGGTGAACATCTGTTCTCTGTGTTCGAACTGCCGTGCTTTACGTTTCACACATTCCTTCAAATTTCGTACCGCTATTTGATGCTGGTGATTTACCTTGAACTGTTTTTCACTTCCAACTGTTTTTTGAGGTCCCTTGAGGTTTATCTTTACGATTGCCCAATACAGGTATACCTCGATAGTACGTACATCAAGTTTCCCACTTCAAATCGCAGTCGCATAAAAAGTACTGATTGAATCTTAAATTTTTACAACCAAAAGAAAGAGCAAATTGTTAGATTTCAGATACAATTAGTAGTTTTTATGCAATTTCAATTTGAAGTGAGCAAGTTGATGTACGTACTATCGAGGTATACCTGTATTCTTCAATTGTGCGCAGTTCCTGTGAGTTTGGAAGGTTTTTCTCCTTGACTAATTTGCAAACTCTTGGCGGTTTACCATCCCTGATCCATTTTCCCGTAGTGGCAAGAAGCGAGCTCTGGCCAAAACAGCACGGAAGAACTATGTTTCTTCAAGAAAGCCGGTAAGCGTTTTTGCAAGCATTCCTTTACATGAATATCTTAGTTGACAGTAGCATTTGTCACGAAACTTTCGCTTTTTAGCCCACAGGTGCAAATCGTCTACCAAGTATTTTTTCGGGAACTGTTGGGTTAGGGTCACCAACTCTCGACAAGCACCACGTTTTTAATTGTGTAGGCTTCAAGCTACAATGAATTTATTTATTCTGAAAAATAACATAGGTAGTAAAGAAACTTACTTACAAATTTTGTGTTCTTAACCTGGAAGGAATGAATCCTGGAAGGAATATTGGCTACGATTTCCCACAGTCTACAATTTCAGTTCCTAATCGTGTGTATCAATAGTATACATTTAATTTCATTGTTAAGTGTCATGAATTTAATTCTCCGTTACTATTTGCATATATAAAGGGTGTCCACGATGAAATTGCCACACACAAAATTGATTCGCAAAATTCGAGTTTTCATCCGATTGCCATCAAATTTTCATGGATTGAGGAATAATTATTAAACTTCATTTTACCATTTTATTCGTATTTTATTTACAGTCCATACGCAAATGCCCGCACCTTGGCCTTAACCCCGGCCATAAGATTCTGCACAACCTGTGAATCAACCGTTTTTTGCATGTAAACCCATACTTTCTTCAGTTCCTCGACTGTCTTCACTAGCTTAGGTCGTTTAAGAAGGTGCTGCTTCATAATCGCCCAGTACTTCTCGATGGGGCGGAGCTCCGGAGTGTTGGGAGGGTTGAACATTTTCGGCACGAAATTGACCTAATTGTCCGCATACCACTTCAGCACATCCTTGGAGTAGTGGCATGAGGCCAAATCCGGCACGAAGATTGTTGGGACGTTGTGGGCCTTCAGGAGAGGAAGCAGCCGCTTCTGGAGGCACTCTTTTATGTACACCTGTCCGTTCATCGTGTCCTGGGTCACGAAAGGTGCACTCCGCTTCCCGCACGTGCAGATGGCTTGCCAAACCAGGAATTTCTTCGCAAATTTGGACATCTTCTGAGTGCGGACATGCTCCGGAACGCTGAACTTATCCTTTGCCGTGAAAAACAGGTTGCCGGGGATCTGTTTGAAGTCGGCCTTCATATATGTTTCGTCGTCCATGATGTAGCATTCAACTTTCGTCAGCATGTTGAGGTACAACTTCCTGGCACGGGTTTTGGCGGACTTGTTCTGCTTCTCGGCGCGATTAGGGGCCTTTTGTACCTTGAAAGTTCGAAGCCCAGCCTTAGTTTTGGACTTCTGGACAAAACTTCGGCTTAGGTGCAGCTTCTTAGCCACATCCCGAACGGAGGCGTTCGGATTTCGGTTGAAGGCCCCAACTACGCGGTTGTGATTTTTGGTGTTGTACGGAATACTTTTTCCTTCACTTCTGGGCTTCCGATCGGTGGTCAGCCGTTCCTCGAACCGCTTAATCACTCGCGACACCGTGGAATTCGCGATTCCCAACGTTTTAGCGATGGAGCGATGCGAGAGATTCTTGTTCTCGTGATGAATGCGCAAGATTTTATCACGCACGAGCTGTTCTTTCGACTCCATTTCCGCGAGTTTTGATCACAGGATTTTAGAACTTGCAGGATGTAAATAATGCACTATGAACTAAATCCACCCAAATTTTCATTAAATTCTACTCAACGGTTAAAAAGTTAGAGCAATTTCATAGTGTGGCAATTTCATCGTGGACACCCTTTAGCTTGATATTATAATTAAAGTATTTGATTACACATGAACGGTAATAGCATTAGAATCTGTAATATAGCGGAACTAGTTTTTAAGTAGGTTTTAACAAATTTATCTGGTTACAAAATATAAGTTTTTGTTCATAGAATTAGGAGATAACAATTGTTCTTTCCTTTTTCTCTTTCTTCCTGCCGATTGACGTTGTGATGTTTAAGCAACGTGTCATTTTGTCAATCTTATTCGACTAATGCAGCGCCGCAGTGTGAAGCGTCGTTTCAATGAGGGGTCGCGTCGTGACAAACTCCCGCCCGTGAACCTTGGTGATAGTCCGAAACTTCTCAAATACCGTCACCAGGTTCACCTTTCGCCTCGACGTTCAATACAGCTAGTCTTACAGAATCCCCGAAGATGTTCGAACTAACGCTTGTCGTATTCTTCCGTCTCGTCCGGGAAACACCTGCTCGATTTGTCCTCTTATCTACTGGGTCCTCGCCGTTCCGTCAACCACCAGTTTCCAAATTGCATATCTGCAGATCCTTCACATCCTGAACCACTTGCACCTCCGCGTGATCACCGGAAGGTATTCCTTGAGCCATCTACGTCAAATTTCATTGCGGAAATACCTTGATACCTTCCAGCTGCTGCGAAGCGTTGAGAGCTGTCAAATAAAAACTGGATGGGCGTTAGAGCTTCCTGATCTGCAGACTCTAATGGGATAACGGTGAGCGGTCTTGAGTTCTTGAGTGATCCCTGAGTCCTTACTAGGATAGCGAGTTCGTCTGTATACAGTTCACTTTGAGCCGTTTTCGGCTCGTCTGAGTTCTTTGCTAGTGAGATTACCGGTCGCTAAATTCTCTTTGTTTGTTACACGCTGCAATTTGGTCCATCGTCCGAACCTTCGAACACCATGATTGGAGCGTAGTGGATCGCCTGAAAATATGTAGATGTAGTTCTTCTTTAGTTGGAATAACCGTTTGTTGCTTAGGCCAGCGGGTTCGTAGAGGAAAGTCGGTCCATGGAACCAAGGATTGTTCATTGATACTTGCGAGCCGCTGTTCCACTTGGTAGCTAGATTTGCAGTGTTCAGCTTAGACGGCACCCATCGCCACTCCGACTGTTGTATAGACGACAAAATCTCACCTACCCGAACGGCAACGAACTTATGGTAATGTCGATGATCGGTTGAGTGCACCCAATCAAGTACAGTGCTGGCATCATTCCAACAAAATCGCTGACTAAATGTGTACTTGTGATACTTTCGAATTGATTCCATTAACCGGATCAACCGCCGCTTTCAGTTCGAGTCGGGGAATTGAGAGAGCCTTCAACGGTGCTACTTTGGTCTTGCCTCCGACAAGGGCGACCTCTGTACCTCGGTCGGTTTCCAAACAGAAGTACACTGCACAAGCAATGCGGATTTACTGGCATCGACAAACAGGTGGATTTGTAAACGACGGGAGTTCGTCGAAGAACGTAAGTAGCATCGTGGTATGCGTATTTGATCCAAATGCCGTAGTAAGTTCACCCATTATTGGCGCCAGCGTTCATTAATGTCGTGCGGGATTTCTTGATCCCATCCCGTTCCTTTAGCCTAGAGATCTTGGGTCAGAACTTTTCTGTGAACGAGAAAAAAGGCAATGAGACCGAGCGCTTGTTAGGAACATGGTTGTGCTTCAAAATTTGCTGCAGATCTTCTCGTGCGCCGAATGCATACAAAAAGCAATCCTTATTTGGAATCCACTTCATCCCCAACACCGACTCGGGTTTTCCATCACGTTCCAGATGAAGGTTTTTGGAATCCACTTCGGCAACCTCATCTACTCCTCGCAGAACTTCAGGCTCATTGGAAAGAAAGCGACGAAGAGTAAAAGCCGCTTTAGAGTGTACCAGTTTGACCTTGTTTACCAGCGTAATCGCCTTTTCTATGGTCTCGAAGTTGTCCAAGTAATCATTGACATAGTGCTTGTTCTTGATAGCTGCTGTGGCTCTCGGGTACTCGCTGGCGTACTCTTCTGCGTTGAGGTTCTTTACGTGCTATGCCGGGGAACAGGATGAACCAAATGTGGTTACATCCATGACGTAGACTTGAGGGAGATCTATTGGACAGGAACGCTGTGATTGGCAGTCAGGTGAGCGTATTCTTATTTGATGGAACATTTCCATGATATCGATACAGCTACAGGATATTGGCGGAACTGACAGAGAACCCTCGGGAACGGAGACAGAAAATCGGTTCCCTTCAGCATACGGGAGTTGAAGGAGACCCCCCCACGTTGACCGCTGCATCCCAGATTAATCGGACTTTTACAAGTTTTCTGGGGTTGGTAACAACGCCTAGAGGAAGATACCATACACGGTTTGCCTCCACAGATGTCAATTCGGTCAAACTCGCCCGGTGTGCATAACCTTTTTTACGTAGTCCATGATCTGCTCACGCACACGCTCCTGTAGTTCTGGCTCACGTTGGAGCCGTTGCTTCAATGACACCAGCCGTCGGACTGCCATGGGATAACTGTCGGGAAAGTTCGGGTGATCAGTGTTCCATAAAAGGCCGGTTTCGAAGTTCGATCCCCCAGACGTGCGTCGGGTTGTTTCAAGCAGCAGTCGTTTTGCGCGTTTCTCTTCAGCTGAATCAAGAACATGATGAGATTCCATAACTCCGACATCCTCAAGAGTGAAATAGTCCCGAAGTTGCTCGTTCAATTCACGATCATGGTCGGACGCTTCTTTGACGTAAAAGCCGACGATCGTTGATTGGGTCGTTTGGTTTGGAACATACCCATAGATGCTCCATCCCAGTCGACTTCTCGTAATTTTAGAGGAACGCATAATCTTAAATTATCTAGACCAATGTGTAGCTTGGGTTCAATCGACTCATAGTGTTCCAGTGTAAGACCTCTCAAATGGGGAAAACGATTGGCAAGTTTCTGGTATTTCAAGCTTTGCATCGGCAGAACACAACGATCAAATGGAATCGGGAATTGGCACTTTTGCCAGAGATGTCGAGTTGCACACATTGTGACTTTGACTCGACCCGTGTCACGTTTAAAGTCCACTTCAGCGTAAGCGGTTCTAATTTCCCCCTAATCCCAAGCCGTTTCGCAACAGAGTTGTCCAAAAGAGTGTACGACGATCCTTCATCGATGAAGGCGTAGATAACTTGGGATGTATTGTTCCCGTGTAGAATGACAGGAAGAATGCGGAAAAGCGGCCAACGCAAATTACCAGAAGTTACGTGGCTGACCGAAACATTCATTCGATCAGAAGGTGTGGTGGAAAGAAGAAGAGTATGATGCTTTTGACGACATCCATTTTCACCACAACCATTCCAAGATCGACACGACCACTTACCGTGGCTGTTGAGGCAGGTCCTACAGAGTCCACTTTGATGGACTAACTTCCAACGTTCATCTACATTTGTACTGTTAAACTGTTGACATTTGGCAACTCGATGGCCTGCTCGGCCACATGATAGGCATTGCTTACCAGGTTTAGTGTTCGTGGAGTTACTACTGTGCGTGGGAGTTGAAGCTTCATCTGCGGAGTGGGCTTGAACGATACCTGTATTTACACCCTTCTGTCTGTTGTCTGTTGGGGTATGTTGAAAGAAACTTCGCTCCCTGCCATCACTAATCCCGACATGATATCACCGAAGGTGACGAGTGACGCGGGTTGATGTTGGTTCTTGTAGATTGTCCAATCAAGACGGAACGAACCTGGCAGTTTCTCTAGCAATTCCTGCATCAGTATCGGATTCGCAAGATGGTTGAATTGTTGCGCCACTTTAAGGTGGTCGACCAGATTTTGCACTGCCAAGCCGAAGTGCATGATTGTTTTTAGTCGATCGTGTCGCCGTTGCGGAATTTGACCTGCGCTTGCTGTTAAAGCAATCGACTTCTGACGGACTCCAAGGCGTTTCCCTTCAAGCACCTTTGAAGACGATTAAGATTTTCTGCATCGGAGTAACCGCACGTGGCTGTGGATTGCTCAAAATTGCTGATAAAAACCGGCCAGTCTTCCGGATTCCCGCTGAAGATAGCCAGGCCCTTGCCTAAAACCTGTCGCGTTGCAATTTGTGGTTGCGAGAGTGTTCGAACGGATATTGTGGGGACAATCGGCGTGGTTAGCTGGGTAATGATGGGAACATTATGTGGAAACGCAGTGGTGTGTGATAGTTCAGAAAGAATCGGATTTTGTGTTTTTTTTTTATTTATTTTATTAAAGGGTGTATTCGTTAAAAATGGCACACACATATATACTCATCAAAATTAAACTGATTATCGGATTTACTTGAAATTTTCAGGGAATAAAGAACTACTAATGAGTTTTGATTTACAACATTTGTTTTATTCAATTTCGTCTCCCATCCCGAATGCCCGCACCTTCCTTTTCACTCCACCCATCAAATTTGGTACAACCGATTTTCCCAGTGTTTTTGTTGTTTTTACCCAAATTTTCTTCAATTCTAGCTCTGTATAGTTTTGGGATGTTTGCGAAGTTCCGTTTTCATAATTGCCCAGAATTTTTCAATTGGACGAAGTTCCGGTGAATTTGGTGGGTTCAGTGGGTCCTTTGGCACAAAATTGACTCCGTTGGCTCGGTACCACTCCAATACGTTTCGAGCGTAGTGGCAGGATGCTAGATCAGGCCAAAACAGAGTTTATGCTTATGCTTCTTATTGAATGGCAAGAGACGCTTCTTAAGGCACTATTCCGTGTAAATCGCACCGTTTATTGTTCCGGAAGTGATGAAGGGAGCACTTATTTCACCACATCCGCAAATCGCCTGCCAGATTAGAAACTTCTTTGCAAATTTCGATAGTTTTTTCTTTCGAACATCCTCCGGAACATCGAACTTCGACTTGGCAACGAAATATTCTTGCCCAGGAAGTTGACGGAAGTCGGCCTTGACGTATGTTTCGTCATCCATCACGATGCAACCGGATTTGGTGAGCAGCTTCGTGTAAAGTTTCCGGGCGCGGGTTTTCGCAGTGATGTTTTGATTTTCATTCCGGTTTGGGGCTTTTTGCACTTTGTAAACATGTAACCCACCACGCTTCATGGTTTTCTGCACAAAACCGACTGACACCTTAGACTTCATCTCGAATTGACATGTTTGGACGGTTCTTGAATTGTTGTACGACTTTCCTGGCCATTTTACTGTCCATTGGACCACTTTTACGACCACTCCCTTCCTTCCTTTGGACACTCAGAAGCTCTTTGAAGGTTCTTATTACACGAGACACAGTTGTATTTGCAATTCCAAGCCGTTTAGCAATCCACCGGTGGGACGCCCCTGGATTTTGATTGTGAGTGCACAAAATTTTCTCACAGACAATTTCTTGTTTCGACGACATGACTGGAACTACTGAATGTATTACTATGAAACTTGGCAGATGTAAATAATACACTTTGGATAAGATCTACTCAAATTTAGGTTTTTTACTCATACGATTCAAAAGTTACAGAAGATTTTCTGTGTGCCATTTTTATCCAATACACCCTTTAATGACACTTTACACCAGAAGGGTGCATTCGTGTCTTACGAAATTCTAATATTCACAACATGTATCAGTCCACTTTAATGCATCCCGCCCTTTTCAATCCTTATTCATCAAATTTTCTACTTATCCTTCTGTTTCTTCGCTGGTTTGCTCCAAATTTTTCCTGCTTCTTGCGATTGTTCTGCTTTTCTTATCTCTGTTATTTTTCCTTATTTTTGATTTTTCTCCTTCCACTTTTCTTCTTCTGCTTCGCTTTTCTTCTTCAGTTGTGTTACGTTTCTCTCATTCATGTTGTCTTCTTCTACTTCACTTTTCTTATTTGGCTTCTTTCCAGTACATTGCTTCTTCCGTTGTGCCTCCTTCAATTTCATCTGTATTTTATTTTTTCCTCTATCCGCTTCGGTTTCCTTCTTCCGTTGATTCCGTTACGCTTCTTTTTCTGCTTCTATTTTTCTTCTTTTGCTTATCTTCTTCCATTTCTTTTCTTCTGTTTCTCTTCGTCTTCGACTTCTTATGCTGCTGCTCTTCCGTTTCTTTTCGTCGACTTCTATCCGTTTACTTTGTCCGCTTCGCTTTTCTTCTTCTTCAGTTGTGTACCTTTTCTCTCATTCTTCTTCTATTTCACTTTTCGTTGTCTTCTTCTATTTCACTTTTCTATTTCGCTTCTTCCGTTGCACCTACTTCAATTTCCTCCATCCGCTTCGGTTTTCTTCTTCCACTGACTCCGTTACACTTCTTTTTCTCCATCCACTTTTCTTCTTCTGCTCCTTTTCTTCCATTTATTTTCCATCTGTTTCTCAACGTCTTCAACTACCTGTGCTTCTGCTCTTCCGTTTCTCTTCTTCGACTTCTTTTCGTCCACTTTGTCCGCTTCGCCTTACTTCTTCTTCGGTTGTGTTACCTTTTCCTCATTCACGTTGACTTCTTCTCTTTCAATTTTTCATTTTGCTTCTATCCTCTGCATTACTTCTTCTGTTGTGCCTCCTTCATTTTCCTTGCTCTTAATTTTTCTTCCATCCGCTTCGGTTTTCTTCTTGCGCTGATTCCGTTACGTTTTTCTTCTTCGGCTAATGCTACGGCTACGGTTGCTATTTCCGATCGGTTCTTCTTCAGTTTTTATTCTTCCGTACTTCAATCGCTACTTTTATCCCGTTTTTATTCATCGACTTCTGTTTGTCTATCCGGCTTGGCATCTTTCACCTTTTTTTTTTCTTCTTCGGCTTCTTCCGTTTTCTGGTTTCGTTACAGTTTGGAGAACAGTCTTGTTTCTTTTAGAAAATTCAGCATTTGTGTAATTTGCTCCTTTGTATTTCCCAGGGCGTCTCGTAGGCTGATCCCAATGTTGTTTTGCTGCCTTTCGGTTTAAAATTTCCGGCATTTGGTTATCCCACCGATGACGTATCAGGTGTTTAGTTTCGATCAGCGCATCTTCTCCTGAATTGGTATATCGATGGCCTGTTCCTCCTGGCTTGATTGGCTAGTCGATCGGCTTCGGAATTACCACTGATTCCGGCGTGCCCAGGAATCTAGCAGAATCGAATAGGTTTGTTCCGCGCTATTTCTTCCACTTCTTGGATCCATGGGTGCCGAGATTTTCCCGCCTCTAATGCCAGTAGGCAGCTAGCAGAATCCGATAAAACAACCAGCTCATTACTCTGGTTCGGTATCGTGACAGCCATCTTTATGGCGTATGCCTCCGCAGAAAAGACTCTGCATGCTTTTGGAAGACTGTAGGTACCAGCAATACCTCCGTTGAAAAATGCGGCCCCTACCGTATCTTCATCCTTAGAGTCATCGGTGTACACAACAGTCGATCGATGGAAACGGTATTAATGTGCCTGTAGGATTGACGGGAGCTTCAGGCTGACTATCTGGCATCAGAATAAAAAGATGCAGTGGATCAAGGGCACAATATGGTGACCTTGAATGTATAGGATTTTACGGTATTGATGACCGCGGAGAATTGGAGTGATCCGCTGAGTCTTCGGGAATCTGTCTCGCGATGGGGATGTTAGTTTTCCCATACCTGATCCTCCAGGGGCTTGTCCGTCTAGCCAGTCTTTAACCTTTTGGTCCGATTTCACGACCGAACCACCTGTACTGCTTACCTCTGCCAACTGTCGAAAAATTACTTGTTGTTTTTCGAGAGAATCTTTTCTTATTTGCTGCTGTTTCCTCTTCAGCTCCAATTCTGCGCTCACGAAGTCGTATTGTCTCCTCTAACTGGCGCACTGCTTCCTCTAGAAGACGCTTCCTGATTTGTTCCTTCTCGTCTAGGGCTTGCTCTTCTAACCTTTTCTCTTCCTCGACGAGCTTTTACGTATGTTTTTGAGTTCTTTCTTCGTTTTAATTTTCAATTCTTCGTCAGTTTTCGCGACAAAATTGTTGGAGTAGATCTTACACTTGGGGAGCGTTGGTCTTACGCTTCGGGGACGTTGGTCGAGTTCGACTTCGAGTAGTGGGCCGACGCCAGATCCGGCCAGAACACCGCGTCTTCGCCTTTATGGTATTTCTTGATGAACGACGCAACTTCCGGCAGGCATTTCGTACTATAAATGTCTTCGTTCACGGCCAGTTCAGAGGGAAAGAAGAGCGGCTTTGACATCCCCTTCTCGCTGATTGTCAGCCACATCAGTACCTTCTTGGGGGACTTGGTGTGTGAAATGACTTCACCTCGGAGCTCACTTCCTTCGTGGGGGAAGTAAAATACGAAGTGCCCTGCCAGACGTTGCTATCCAGGGTGAGATAAATCTCGTCGTTCATCACCTCCACCACGTTGCGATTCGCCGGGAAAATCGAGTTGACCATCTTATTCAGCCGCTGCCACTGCGTCATTGCTCCGAAACCAGTGGACGCGACTTCCGCTTCCTGACATGTACTTTTTCATTGTTTACCCGGTTGAACCGACCTCGCTGCCAAGCGAACGCAGCGATGTAGCCACTTTTCCCTCGGTCTTCGTCTTCAGCATCCTTTGAAGCTTCTTGTCGCTCAGGGTCGTCAGCAGTCCGGAACCGGGCTTTCATTCGATGCTCTGATTGTTTTCTAATAGTGCCAAGATGTTGTAGATGCCAGAACGGGCGTATCCGGTGTCCACAAAGTGCCGCACGATGTCCGTTTTCGATGCGATGGGGTGCCATTATTTGAACACGCACACTTCTGAACAGAGTTGCTTCACTGTTTTTGCCATCACGGTTAGAGTTCAACTGAGAACTGTCAAATTTTGTCTGCTGAATTATGGGTTACTATGATTGATGCTGCATGGGCAGTTGCGTCAGTGCGGGTGAAGGTAAACCCATGGAAAATCGGCACTGTTTGTCCATTTTTTTAATGCAAATGTTAGATTACTCCAATTCCTCTAGTGTACATGTAATTCCTAAAATATTTGAAATTTGACAAAAGTTGTTTTTTGTTACGTATGGTCGTTCATAGCAAAAGGAATATTAAATTATGTGCGATTTCCCAGCCGCTCCCGGACTATACAGTAGATCCACTTGCGCTACTTTCCTTCAATTCGCTGGCAACGGCACAGGAAAATGAATAGAGACGCTGATATTCAAAAGCAAACACAACGTAGGGATTTTCCAGTGCTTTTTGGTAAAAACATCTAACTGGCAACCCTTATTTTTTTTCATTCATATGATGTGATGTGACCATCACATCACCATCAGTGCAAGGATTACCTTTGTCTGCAGGGCTATCCTCAGAAGGTTGCCCCGAGAAAATAGCCAACGCGATGGCTTGCTGTAGCAGGGCCAGTCGATCTCAACGAGGACTTTCGGAAGACTACGGCCAGAAGGCCGCTTGTCTTCACGATATTCAAACCAAATCTCTGTATCAAGAACAATCATACCCAACTGCCCAGTGAATTGAGAAATTTTCCTTACGAAATATTATCTGACCTGAAATTGAACCCAGCAACTTCCAGCATGGTGGGGTTTTGAAGCTCCGACTTTACCCACTGAACGATTCAGGCAATCTTGTAATGATTGAGAGTGTATTTACATTGCTAAATACGTGTTTCGGTTGATATCCCCACGATCGGCATATCTTCCCCATTCCAACCAACCTATCCAACATAATGAACGCAAGACCCCGAGGCGGAAAGTGGGATTCTATTTGATTCCCAAAAAACGTTTCATCCAACAGGAAAACAGTGTAAGGCTCAGGTGGAGGGTGGAGAACGGAGCACATCAGTCAGTTCATACCCGTAGTGTGTCTGGGTGATTAAAAATGGGTAATCAACACGACACGAACATCCCCCCCCCCCCCCTGTACTCCCCGCCCATCCTAACTGGTTTCTGATGATCCGGTATTCAAAGTTCGTCATCAGTCAAGTTCTTCAGCCGGCTTCGTCGACGACGCCGGCCTCATCAGGGTCGCCGGCGTCGTAATGAGAAGAAATGGAAAAGCGAAACAGGCCAAAGGGGGAAAGCACTTCCTCGCTTGCTTACTTGCTTTGAGCGGGAGTTTGTTTTAATCATGTATCTTGTTAATTAGAAGTAGCGCTTTTCGAAATTCCATCCTCTCGTCTCGTGTTGGGCGGAGTTGAACGAATGAAATTCACACCGAGTACGTGAAGGTGATGAAATATCGCTTTAGTTTTAGTGGGAGGGAATCACGTACACGTAGGGATCACGTTCGAGCCTCATAAGGGTCAAAGTTCAAGGAGCTGGATTCAATCACAATTCAAATACACTCAAAAGTCACAGAGATTTAGCCGAACAGAAGCAACTTTCATTCGTGAGAAAGCGCTCAAAATCGAACCATAACATCCAGCGATCTTCGAGGACGATGCTCTACGGCGGGTGTTTTTTGTTTGTACAAAAAGGATTCAGTCAGCAGCGAGGGGTGTCTCCTCAAAGTATGGTGGGAGGGCGTGAATAAATCGCTAGAAATAACAAAAATGGCTTCCATCCCTCCACCGCACTGCATCCCGGTCCTTGGAGGGAAACAGGGCGCAAGAAGATGGCAAAAGCACTTGAAAGTTGCGAGATTCGGTTAATGAACGAAAATGAGAGTCTATTGTGTGCGAGCGACTTGCTGGAAAGGGATTCCATCCGTGCCGTTATAGAACACGGGTTTTGGGGATTTCAGACGTAGACAGACAAAATCAGGTGCTGCTTAACCGGGCTGCGAAAGAGTTGTTTATCCTTGCCCCACTGCTCTATCATGCGAATCTTGCAATGAAGCTAGAAGGGTAATAAATTTACGATGAATAAATTTAATCTCATCTATTTTAATTTGTACAATCAACAGGGACCATTAATTTGATGAATTTGCGCAAATGGAGAAACGAGCGTTGAAGCACTTTTGGAGATGTTCTTGAATGCGGGAAACTTTGTAAATACTGCTGGCCTTTGAACAAACACTTCATTTAATCCTTGATTTATGCAATCGCTTATTCAATAATTCAAGATCTTGTCGACATAGAACCTTTTTTCATCACCTGGACAAAAAGCGACAATCGCTAATCGATGTGACTATAATGGGATTTGATCCATCAAAGCACGTTGCAATGGAGCTCGCTTCCTACTGCTCACAATCTAAATGAGCTTTTCAGCTATATATGTCCTCGCAATTAATATCAATTTAGTTTTCACTCCCCCTCAGGCCACCTGAACCGCTTTAATAGTTTGCCTTATTTCTTGTGACAAATGGGTAGTAATTAACGTTTATGATTGGAGTCATTTTTCAGAAAACTTTTTCTTATGCATTTCCTTAAGCGGGGGAAAACTGTTGCTTACGTTGCTGCCTGCTGATGGCAATGTACTTTTTGCGTAATAATGCTGTGCATTACTTAAAGACAAACTTACCGGTGGTACCAACTGCGTTTGACGGCGTTGATGGCTGTTCAACTACTGATAAAGTCATTAGATGAATTCGTATTTTGTGTGCTCCCTGGGTCGGATCAATTCCGATGGGATTTAAGATTGCATTAATGTACATGAACGCATCTTGTGAAGAATACGTCTGGAGTTCAATTATGAACAAGGGAAACGCACTGGCAATGGTCATGTTTATTGTTTCTTAAGGTTTCTATAGACTGTTCCTAAAAATATAAATACACTTTCTTTCTCAATTAAAAAAGACCATACTGTGACAAAATAGTAAACAATAATGTTTTCTTTCCATATTGATTCCGACTTGCTTGATTTTCCGTAGAGTAGGCGAATTCTCTAACTTTTCCCTTTACATTACTCATACTCACTACTCCTACCATATTTTTAATCTTTTCAACACCCTCCGATGGGTACATGTGTTTCTCTCAGCTTCGCCTTCGTCAAAGCCCAGAAAGTTTCTATATGGCGAATCGCTGGGCAGTTTGGTGGTTTCACCTCCTTTGATACAAATACGACATTGTTCCTTTTGTATCACTCTAGTGCATATTTAGAGTAATAGCAGGAAGCAAGATCAGGGGCAAAAGATTGTAAGCTTGTTATGTTGTTTGATCAAGGGTAGTAACCTTTTTTGCAGACACTCCTAGAAACACAGCGCCAAGGCTCGTCACTTTGGCGTCCTGGCGCATCGCCAAGACCTCGGAGTACTTTGACACCTCGGTCTTGCGGATGAGGGCCTATCCGCGGTTACGCTTGCGGGCCACCTGTCGCATTTCGATTTCTTTTTAGTCCTGTTTCCTTTTTCGATCTTATTCCAGTGGCTTTCCCTGCCACGCCTGGGGTCAGCACTCGTCCCCTCTAGCAACAGCGTCTACTTCTGTGCTAACGATGGTTGTTGTCGTCGGGGCCCTGTCGCTCGGACCCCCTTTGGCGCTTGAGACAACACGCGAGCTGGATGTCGTGCCTTTGGCAATGGGCTTAGCGAAAGGGCCTCTCTTACAGCCAGCTGGAGCTGATCGTGAGGATGGACCTCTGACCCCACCACCACGTTCGCGTAGTTTCGCTTCTGAAACTATTCACTAATTAGAAGCGCCAGGTGCCGTTTCTCCCAGGGACTGCCTATCCCACTTGGAGGATCCTACCTTCATGGTAGATGGGGTGAAGTTTCCGACTGAGACGGACTCTTCCGTCTGAGTCTGTTTCGAGACAATATCCCTTGCCCTTTCCGTAGCTGCGAAGCCGTGCCAACTCTTTGGCTCTTTCCCGCCAACTCGCAGGCTTCAGCAACCATGTTTGACAGGAGCAACGGCATCCAACAGCCAACTGCACCGGCTGCTCGCCAGTGAACCCTCCAGAATGCCAGCTGCCGCTAACCGCGTTCTTACAGCCACTGCACAGCTCCAGGACTGTTGTTAGTTTAGTTGGTGAATTTGTCTTTATTTCCAATCATTTGTCTTACATACTAATTTACAATTTCAAGAGTTTTAGCCCGAGTGGGCTCTTCAGCTTTGTTTCAAATGTTTTATGTGTTTTATATGTCTGATGTTCTGTATTGTTATAATAACCTCCTAAAGTTCAGCCCTTGGGGCATTGTAAGTTTTAAAATTTGATAATCTACCTAATCTACAACTAAAACTACAATTTGAAAAACTAGGGTGGGGAACCAGATTCCGAATGATCTGGTGATCCGATGTCAGGCAGCGTGCCCTGTACCGATTGATAGACTCACTAAAGCGGTCGTCGAGCATTTTTATCTCGGCCAGACGGTGGACCTCAGATGTTCTTGTCCTCGGAGGGGTGTTCAGGATCATCCTGAGGAACTTATTTTGGACACGCTGGAAGCTTCAGGTGATGTGTTTTAGCGCAACTCTCCCAGATTGGCAGGCCTTCCTCGATGACTGGAAGTATGATTTGCTTGTAGACAGCAAGCTTGTTTTTCAGGGATAATGTAGACTTTCTGTTAATCAATGGGTACAGTAGCTTCAACAGAACGTTACACTTTGTGACAGTTTTGTCAACCTGTTCCCTGAAAATAAGCTTGCTGTCTATGGTAATGCCAAGATAGACAGCTGATTATGGCCCATTCCACCGTTGTGTTGTTTAGGCTTATTTTACAATCCTCAGGCGGAACAAGTTTGGGAGAGTTGGAGTGTGGAAATAGGATGACCTGGGTCTTTGCCGCATTGATACAGATCTTCCATTTGGTGAAGTATTCTGATAGAACATTCAGGCTTCGCTGCAGTTTCGCTGTAAGCGCTCTTGTTATCCTACCATTGTGGACGACTGCAGTATCATCGGCGAACAACGACAGAGATCCATTTTCAGGGAGCGGGGGTATGTCCGAGGTGAATAGGTTGAACAGAAGTGGACCTAGCATACTTCCTGTGGAACACCGGCGGAAATCTCCTGTGCATCGGAAACTGCACCTTGCAACGAAACACGGAATGTCCTGTCCGACAGATATTTTTTAATTATCTTCACCAGATAGATGGGAAGATTGTATCGATGCAGCTTGTACACCAAGCCATCATGCCACACGTTATCAGTAGGCCTTCTCGATGTCACGAAGTGCCATGGTAGATGATTTCGAAACAGACTTGTTCCATTTGGAGGATGTTAATGACTCGGTTAAGTTGGTGAATTGTCGACCGACCACGTCGAAAGCCAAATTGTTCATCGAGCAAGATGTTCAGCTCGTCGGCAGATGATAGAAGCCGACGGTGGATCGCTTTTTCAAACAGCTTGGATAATCCTGCGAGAAGGCTGATGGGCCTATAGCTCTGGAACACGAAGGATCTTTCCCAGGTTTCCGGATGGGTATGACTTTAGCTGACTTCCAACACGAGGGGAAGCTAGCTAAGTCGCAGACATTGCACTATGGTCCGAATGGACAAATTTCTCGACAAAAATCGATAACTCGAAAACCATTAAGTTTAGACAGATGGTATCTTCGAGAGATTTGATTTTCAAATAAGATCTATCTTTGGTTTGGGTTGTGACTAGGTGGTCCTTTTATGTTCATAATAAAATTTCAACTTTTTTATTCTTATGGTTTAGAGGATTTTTTGCTTCAACAGAATTGTAGATATTTTAATTTAATGAAACTTTTGTGAAGTAATTTTAATTCTATCTCATCTACGTATCGTTTTATAACAGTTTTTCTAACTTTCCTTAGGGTGGGACTTGAAAAAACAGTTTTTTTGCTGTAACTTTTTTATTTCAATTTGAATTTGAAAACATTGCAAAGATGACTTTTAGGGTATAAAATGACGCACATTTTGAAGATACAAGATAGTTGCTATTTATTGTATTAGCAAAGTTGTAGGGGTTAATGTGTAAAATAATATACGTTTTTGGAAGATATCTTATTCCTTTATTTGCAAATATTTGCAAACACAGAGTCCGTGAACTGAAAGTACAAACTTCCATCTATAAGATCTTTGCAAAATTGTTTGTCCCCTTTGTCCCCTTCATGGAAAAAATCTTTTAAATTTGGTAGATTTGTTTTTTTTATGCATAATTTTCGATCAGCAGCATCAAAAATTATCACCAAAGACCGTAAGAACTCGAGTTTTTTTTTTCATGAAAATGTTTATATTTTTATATTAATCCATCTCCGTTAATTTATTAACATTCATATCACAGACAAACAGACATAACACATCGAACATTTGTTACTACAAATAATAGTCTCTAACACACCTGCGCCATCTGTTGAGCACACTGTGATGGATAACTAAGCTGAACAGATGGCAGAAGTGTGTTAACGTCAAACGAAAATCGGCTATACGTACTACCTGTGGCGATATTACCAACAAAGAAACATTTGAATTGACTGTTTAATGGGTAATCGATAGAAGAAACCGCATGCGTTATGTATGTTTGTCTGTGTTAGCATATTTTTAATCTTCGTTTGATGTTAACACACTGCTGCCATCTGTTCAGCTTTATCATCCATCACAGTGTGCTCAACAGATGGCGCAGGTGTGTTAGAGACTATTATTTGTAGTAAAAAATGTTCGATGTGTTAGTGTCTGTTGTTCAGGATATGAATGTTAATAAATTAACGGAGATGGATTAATATTAAAATATAAACATTTTCATAAAAAACTTCGAGTTCTTACGATCTCTTGGTGATAATTGTTGATGCTGCTGATCGAAAATTATGCAGAAAAAATGCGAAGCTACCAAATTTAAAAGATTTTTTTTCCAGAAGGACAAAAGGGACAAACAATTTTGGTAAAGATCTTGTAGATGGAAGTTTGTACTTTCAGTTCACGGACTC
>JASCZW010009641.1:0-41205 GCA_034211315.2 Aedes japonicus | reverse complement strand
GAGCTTTTGATCATAGGCTGCCAAATATCACTTTTCAATTATTGATACCGAAATACGGCTGAAAATTCTCATCGGGCACGAAAACGATGAAGGAAATTTTCTTCTAAATCTCATCTAGATTCAGGTAGACTAGCTAGAAATTTGGAAAACAAATCTCATGACTACATGATTGTGTGGGCATGACAAGAAAGCTCATGATTGTTCTTTTCTTCTCGTTATAGTGAGATGGCCTATTTTTTAATATTTTATGATGGCCATGAGATTTATCAGCTCTGACTGACTTTAGGCAAAAGGCCTATGCACGATGTCGTATAGTATGGCTCACATGATAGGGAGTAATTGGTAACATGCTATGTGCATGTGAGATTTTCGTGGTGATATTCTCAAAACGGCCGTTCAGAATGGTTCGACGGATGCATATGAGAGATCATTCGCGATGAGTTTCCACTCGTTTACTCAATTCGATCATGTTTGGTTATAGAAAACAAAAAACATTTTACAACGTGCTACATTTGGGAATATCAGAGCAATGATTCCCCATCGCATCTTCAAGTGATCATGACAAGCTATTCATTTGGTTCAGACGACTTTTGAACGGTGATGTTGCAGTCTGTTCACACATAAAACCTGCCCGAACTAAGTCGACAGAACGCATCCATACTCCTTTCTGAACCGAAGGGCTGGGCTTCCAACTGATACATTATGTATATACACATTATATTCCATCCACAGAAATATTATTCTTTCAGTCTACTTATCGCACTCATGGCCACATGGGTCGGGACTGACTAAGTTTAACTTTCCTTCCGGTGGAAGACGCGACCAGAGATGTTTGCGCCTCAAAAAAATATCTCCGATTTCGGCTTGGCTTGAACCCCCAAACTCACTGAGGTGCCAAGTAGCAGTCACTTTTCTGTATCCGTGTTTTACCTGATTTTTAAAAGTTTTGTATTCTAAAACAAGGCGAAATGCCACAAACGTGTCAGAGTAAAGACAATACGAATGTTTCGAATAAGCAAACATAAGAAAATCTACGAAACAGAACTCGCGGAAATATATAACCAGTCACCTATCAAATAAGAAAATCGAAGAAAGAAGAAGCACTGATAAATTCAGTGGAACCTGCTCATCGAAAACTGATTTCCAATC
Organism: Aedes japonicus; assembly: GCA_034211315.2. NCBI lineage: Eukaryota > Metazoa > Arthropoda > Insecta > Diptera > Culicidae > Aedes > Aedes japonicus. Next base: position 40,056 of record JASCZW010009641.1, on the reverse strand, counting down.
GCCATGTCCATGTCCTTGAATCATCATAATCCGCTCATGATTCAACAGCGAAACAGAACCTTGCGCAACCATGCAACCAGATTGACACATTTTTGGAAGCAACAATAATTCCGTTGAAATTCTTCTTCTGTGCCCATTTACAGCGGAAAACCACACACAATATTACACCACAGATGATCAAACAAGCGAACCAAAGAGCCTTTCAAAAGTGACCAAGCATTAATTGGCATTCATTTTTATTTTTTTTATTTTCAACTCCACAAACAGTTTGTTATTATTGCGGGTTGCTGGTTACCACCTCGAAACCGAAAGCCAACACCTTCCTATCCACCTTGATAATGATGTGCAAATGTGTGCAGCGCCAGTGCCTCGCCCCACAGCCACAGACGGAGCGACGCAGCCGACGAAGGCGAGGTTGCGTCGTAGCTGGCCGTGGAAAGTGGCTGGGTGGGTGGGGTAGGTCGCTTCGGTAATCCAGCAACCCCCTGTCGTTTGGCCGTACATCACTCCAGCGGCTATCTGTACGTGAGTTTGGCTTATTTTGTTTTTTGTTCTTACACATTTGTATGTTGTCTTTTTCTCTTGCCCAATCCATCTTTTTGACCTTTGCAACCCGCTTGGACTGACCACCATCGTAGTGGAAACAATTTCCCACTGAGTACTTTCTGTCGGTACCTTCGGGAGCGGAGGAGTTTATGAGAGCTGGCAGGGAAATGGTCGAAAATAGAACGCCTGCTTTGACGCGTTTGTAGTAGTAAAATTGTTTTTTATTTATCCATTTTGTTGTCTTTTATACTAGTTTTACAGATTAAGTGTTTCAGCCCATTGGGCTCTTCAGCTTTGTTTAATCTTTTATGTGTTTAATGTGTTACGTGTGTGTTGTGTTCTAATTATTTTTGTTTTCCAGTTCAGCCCTTGGGGCATTGTTTGTTAAAATTTGATAACCTACCTAAGCTACAACTAAAACTACAATTTGAAAATCCTAGGGGTGGGGAACCAGATTCCGAATGATCTGGTGATCCGATGTCAGGCAGCGTGCCCTGTACCGATTGATAGACTCACTAAAGCGATCGTCGAGCATTTTTATCTCGGCCAGACGGTGAACCTCTGATGTTCTTGTCCTCGGAGGGGTGTTCAGGATCATCCTGAGGAACTTATTTTGAACACGCTGAAGTTTCAGGTGATGTGTTTTTGCGCAACTCTCCCAGATTGGCATTGCCGTACTCAATGACTGGAAGTATGATTTGCTTATAGACAGCAAGCTTGTTTTTCAGGGATAATGTAGACCTTCTGTTGATCAATGGGTACAGTAGTTTCAACAGAACGTTACACTTTGTGACAGTTTTGTCAACCTGTTCCCTGAAGATAAGCTTGCTGTCTAGAGTGACACCAAGATAGACAGCTGATTTGGTCCATTCCACCGTTGTGTTGTTCAGGCTTATTTTACAATTCTCAGGCGGGACAAGTCTGGGAGAATTAGAATGGGGAAACAGGATGACCTGGGTCTTCGCTGCGTTGATGCAAATCTTCCATTCAGTGAAGTATTCTGACAGAACATTCAGGCTTCGCTGCAGTTTCGCGGCAAGCGCTCTTATTACCCTACCATTGTGGACGACTGCGGTATCATCGGCGAACAACGACAGAGATCCATTTTCAGGGAGCGGGGGTATATCCGAGGTGAATAGATTAAAAAGAAGTGGACCTAATATACTTCCCTGCGGAACACCGGCGGAGATCTCCTGACTACCGGAAACTGCACCATGCAACGAAACACGGAATGTCCTGTCAGAGAGATAGTTTTTAATAATCTTCACCAGGAAGATTGGAAGATTGTATCGCTTGAGCTTGTACACCAAGCCATCATGCCACACATTATCGAAGGCCTTCTCGATATCGAGAAGGGCCATAGCGGATGATTTCGAAACAGACTTGTTCCGCCTGAGGATGTTTATGACTCGATTAAGTTGATGGACTGTTGAGCGACCATGCCGGAAACCGAACTGCTCATCCAACAGGATATTGAGCTCGTCAGCAGATGTTAGAAGCCGACGGTAGATCGCTTTCTCAAACAGTTTAGATAGACCTGAGAGAAGGCTGATTGGTCTGTAGCTTCTGGAACATGAAGGATCTTTCCCAGGTTTCCGAATGGGGATGACTTTGGCTGACTTCCAGCACGAGGGGAAGTAGCCAAGACGGAGGCATTGGTTAAACACCACCGCCAGATGGTTGTAGAACTGGGGGGCTCAATTGCTTGAGCTCCAAGTTCATGATGTTGTCGAAACCTGGGGCCTTCATGTTCTTTGAGGTCTTGATATAAGTCAACAATTCGTCAGCTGAGATCTCCAAATCTTCGGAGAAGTCGTTAGGACTTTGGTCGATGTTAGTTATAAGCGCGCTAACGGCAGCTTCGTGTGGACTGACGATGTTTTGACCGAGATTGTGAGAGCTGACGAAGTGTTGACTTATCTCATCAGCCTTCTCTGCAGGTGTTATCAACCGATCCCTTGAGTCATTGACGTCTAGTGGGATCAACGGTGGAATGGGCCTTGGCTTAGTTTTTAAAATTTTTGTCATCTTCCAGAACGGCTTAGCACAATCTGGGAGAGAGCGGATCTTGTCGGCAAAATTGTCATTCTTAAGGTCCACCATTCTGGCCTTAATCATTTTGGTCATTCGATTACAGTGACGTTTGAGCGTTGACAAACCAGTTCGCTGGTATTGCCTTCGAATGGCGTTGCGCAGTTGAATAAGTTCTTTAGTGGGTCTATCAATGGGTACAGAGTCACTCACCTGATCAATCACCGGTACATGTTGCTCCTGGCCTGGGAGATCGCTTGCTCGATGTCCTGCAGCTGCCGTTCGATGTCATCAACCGAATCAAGGTGCACGTTGAAATCGACCGAGTCGTCGACATGTTGTCGGAACCTTTCCCAACTGGCGCGATGGTAGTTCCGTCTGGTGATTCGATGCCGGTTGACCGAGGAGCCAACTTCGGCCACCACCGGATAGTGGTCCGAGCTGAGCTCCTGGTGTACGATCGGCTGGGCGATGTTGTTCCCCATGTTGGTGAGGAAGATGTCGATTGTCGAATGGACCCCGGATCTGCTCAACCGGGTGGGAGTATCCGGGCCCAGGACGGTGTAATGTCCCTCTTCCAGGTCTTCCTGCAGTACTATTCCGTTCCGGTTCCGCCGGGCGTTCCCCAGGTTTCGTGTTTCGCGTTTAGGTCGCCGGCGATGATAAACTGTCCTTGTCTGCGTGTTAGTTTACGGATGTCGTTTCGTAGCACCGTTGTTGTTCCATTGGCGGTGCTGGCTTGCTTTGGACAATAGGCCGCGATGATGCTGATAGGGCCGACGGCAGATTCGACCTCAACTCCGATGGCTTCGATAGACTGCAGCTGGAAGCTTGGAAGCATGAGGCAGTTGATGTTGTTACGCAGGGCGATCGCAACTCCTCCTCCATTAGAGCCGCTTCGATCAAGTCGCACAATCCGGTACCCGGGTATGAAGATGCTGTGTTCCGGCTTGAGATGTGTCTCGGTGACGATGGCGATGTCGATGGCCTTCCTGTTAAGGAAGTCACCGAGCTCTATAGCTTTGTTCCGGATGGAACAAGCATTCCAATTTAGGATGCTGATGGTGTGATTATGGTCCATGTTTGAAGATAAATTTCATCGTCACGGATGTGGCGGCTTTGAGCTGTTCCTCCTTGGAGCGGCAGGAACGTAGTTGGCGGTAGAGCTCTTGAACGAACTCGACCATTTGCTCCGTGTCGTAGAGCTGTCCATCGATGGGTGGTTGCGTGGAGGTACTGCTCGGATTGCCCCAGCCTGGAGGAGGAGCCGGCATGGGGGCGGCGGCGGCAGTTGCGAATCGTTGTTGAACGGATGCTGACGGGCGGTTTGCATGGCGATGGTTCAATGGAACCGGTGGCAGATTCGGCACTTGATACCGGAGTGCTGGAAAGTTCTCCTCGTCCATTCGAGGTGGGGGCGGCGTTGACCAGGCCGAGACTTGGTGGACGCCTGCTTGCGGATGGCCAAATACTCCGCTCGTTTTGGACAGGCTCGGTTGCTGCCTTCGTGGTTAGCGCCACAGTTGGCGCACTTTGAAGAGGCACCTCATCCATCGGGGCACAATCCATGGTGGTGTGCGCTCCGGCACACTTTCCACACCGGGGCTTCATGTGGCAGTTTCGGGTCCCATGACCAAACGCCAGACACTTACCGCACTGTGTCACGTCGTGATGTTTTGGGCGGTACCGGTCCCACTCGATGATGATATTGGAGATGGCCCGTATCTTCTTGAGATCCTCCATTGTGACGGAACCTTTCTCCAAATGGACCAGATACAGTTGGTCCCGATGGTTTCCTTGCTGCTGGCGCCTGATAGCGAACACCTTCAATGGTTTCAATGCCACCGCCTGCAGCTCGGCAAAGACGTATTCCGGAGTGTAATCTGGGAGGCCACGCAGAATCACCTTCATCGGCTTGTTTCCGGGAACATCGTGCGTAAAAACTCGTGTTGCTTGGCGATCAGATGAGCGCCAGCAGCACGGTACTCAGCTTCAGTTGAGCACATTATCTTTATGCCCGTACTGCACAGCTTAAACATCGGAGTTAGTTTAATTGCTGCAAGCTCCGTCTTGAGCGCAGCAATGTTCTTCGACGTGGTGAAAAGCGGCGGGATTCTCACCTTCTTCGGTACCTCCTGTACCGGGAGCGCAGCAAAACGATTGCTCGCTAGTAAACGGGCGTTTGGATCCGATGTGTCGGCGTCGTCATGCCGTTGCCGCTTGGAGCAGCTCGGTGCGCTTGCGGGAGCTGATGCCGCCGGCGTGGTTGTCACCACGTGTTGGCTTTACGACCCATTGCGACGGCAATAGGTCGAGCGGAAAAATGCTGCACACGCTGGCAATGTTTCCCTTTGGCTTGCCAACGCTAACAAGCTAGCAAGAGCTGGCGAAATGTCACGAACCGGACGCGCAATTGCGAGAAAACGAACGAGGTGCAAAAACGAGGAAAAAACTTTGAACCGAGAGAGCGAAAAACACGTCCGTACGTGTCGCTTGAACGAACTGGAATGAATTGAATTGACGCGTTTGTATGCACGATTTATTTAATGAGGGTTTTTGTTGGTACCAAAAGGAAACGATCAGGTGTCAACTGGTCCTTTTTTGCTCTCGCTGTGGAAAATTCAATTTCCAGTTTCGGCTGTAAATCGCCTTCGTTAAATGTCGAGGACGTCCCACCGCCAAGTATCACTGTAAACAGGGGAAATATGGTCTTTGATGAAATCTATTAATAATTCAATAGGATACCGGAAGGCACGCTCAGTGATGCGAGAAAATAAGAAATGATCTTCATGCGCTGTAAAAACATACAACCCATGTCCTTGCAAGCCAGTCGTACAAGATTGAAAAATGTTGGACCTTTGGGCGAGCTATGCGGCGCACTCTTGGGGGAAGCACAATGTTATGTCATGCAGCATATACACACCCAAACCAAACATCTCAACGTTTGCAATGTTTGAGCCACCTCCACATCTTCCACACACACACACACGTATGCGGGACCCACTGCGGAATGGAGCGGGCAAAGATAAACTGAGCTCACTGTGATGGATGCTGTTCAGGAAACAGAAATTACAGTAGGTAAAGCATTTGGTTTGCCTGGGCAGAGAGCGTCCCTAGCAAAAGCGGGTTGCGAGAAAAAGCACATTACGGGAAAATAAATAACAACACACCAGTGAAACGACCGAACATAGCAGGCTAGGGAAAGTAGCATCCGTCGGAGGGGGGAAAACGAATGATACATTGTTTGCGAAAGGAAAGTACACAAACTGCTCCCACAGAGAGAAGCAAATATCCAACAGGCTCCGGCCGGGTAATAATTTTTAATAAGACTTCCAACTCAAGCATTGACGTTTCGAGTTGACCCTGAAGATGGCACAATCAAGTGGGTCCTGTTTGGCGACCAACCGGTTTGTCGAATTAACAGCTGAAACCGATTTCATAACTCTCACCGGCGCGAGCCACCGAAAGTGACAGTGGAGCGGACTGCCAAATCAGGCTACTGGGGCGACGGAGAGCTGATCTGGCTGTGCCCCATCAGGTTATGTAAATTTTTATGGGCCACACTTGGGGGAGCCACATTTCCATAATTTATTCCCGTCTCATATTTCGTCTCGATGCCGGACCATTTTTTCCGTCTCTCATCTTTAATCTTGACATCGTTTTTCGGGCCCCTTCATTGCTGGGAACTGGTTTCTCACATTCGAAAGGTGCTAAAAATCGCTGGACTGAAACCGACGACTGTGGAAAGCGATCGGGAGTTGTGCGGCTTTAGAATTATTGCCGCACAGCTCGAGCGAGCTTGAAGCAATCACTTTTTCCGTTCGTCGAGCAATGATTACGATCAAACGAACGACGGAGGAATGCCGTTGGTACCAGATTCTGACGGACTTTTAGAATTGTAAAAAAAGTGAAGGGCACACGGTGTCGTCTACGGTTTACACTCCACCTCAATCAGTGTTGTCAGTTCTGGGAGCGGGTTGGAGGAGGAGTGGGGGGGGCACATTGTTTTGATCTACATCGCTAGTTGGCGTTGCAAATGGTGCTGGAAATTCAGGTAGTGAAATATATATATTTTTAAGTCGTTTGTTGACGTCAGGGGAAGGTCTGTATCCACAATAATCCGGACACCACAAAACTTCAATAAAAAATAACTTTCGTTTTTTTTTTTTAATTGTGGTTGATTATTTCAGATTCATGGGATTTGATTTTTACAATTCCAGAAGTCAAAACATAGTTATTCGGTATTGGCATTACTTTATCGAACTTTGTGATTAACTCCATCTGTTAGGGTTGGTACAGACTCGTGGTGATCATCTTTGTTCAAATTTGATGGAAGTGCTTTATATCTTTAAATTCTTGTTTGTTTCCCGAAAGCTTCCGCTTCATTAAAGCCTGATACCTTCCTCGCCCTGAAATACTTAGTTGTAGCATATCTGTCCATGGCAGAATAGAAAACCAGCCCTGGAAGCCGCTGGAAATCCTCCAGAACTTGAGTATTGTTGTCCATAACAACGCATGAAAACTTCGGTAATTATTCGTGTTACAAACGTCGAGCCCGTGATTTTGCTGTCAACTTCTGTTTGTCGTTGTGATTTGGAACTGTTTTCACTTTATATGACTTCAGCATCAAACGCTGTTTTGATTATTCAACAAAACGAGTCGACATTATTATTTTTCGAGCTACCGTTCGAACAAAGAGATTGGGGAGATATCCTCTTCACCTTTCGGTCCATGACAGGATCAACACGTCCATTGTTTTAATTATATCTCGGTTTCTTCACGACCGTGAAACATTACGTAAATGATTTGAGCACACCGTGAGCAGTGGATATCGGTAAATCTATCGTATCTTTCATTTTCCGAGTTCCCGTTTTGACAAGTCAAGATTTGCTTCTCGTCCGTACAAAATTCGCTCGCACGCGTGCTTTTCATTCGTCGCCATCTTGAACACTAAACATGGAATGTAAACACAAATCGTTGTCTTTTTCATCAAAGGCTCGCAGCTATACCTCAGCGAAATTGCAAAAGCTACGGCGATTTGAAGGTGTCCGGATTATTGTGGATACAGACCTTAAGAGATGCCATTTTTTTAAATAAATCAGAAACCCCCAGTCTTTAGCTACCAGATGATGCTTACCTTTAAATAATGGGGGTTAATCCGGGGATCAAAATGACTTTTGTCACAGTGAAGTGAGAAAAGTCACACAAATTTCTGTGAAAATCGAATGGACATGACGTAACCGTGACGGGCCGTTTCTTTCTTTACCAACCCATCAAATATCAATGCTGAATAACTGTTTTTTCAAACAAATTTGAAGAAATTTTTCAGTTTTTTCTGCAAGAAAGCTGAATTACTTCTCCAAATTTGTTCGAACAAGCGCACAGTTCTAAAAAAACATGTAATTTTCTGCGTTATCTAATGGCTCAGGTTTGGCAGAAAGGAATGCATTATTTCATGTAAATTTAAGCCAGCTAACGCCTGAATCTAGAAGGAGATGTTCGCTCATCACCATGAGGCACCGAGAGTGAACAACAATGTTTTTGGCTAGAATTAAAGATATGAAGAGAAAGTTTTGATAGTTCCGCTAGTGTGCGGCAGGCTTGGAAATTTAACAGATGTTTTATGAAAATTGAGCGAAAAGGGCATGTGTACAGTGGTACTCGAACCAACGACATTTCGACCTACCCCGCAGTGGGATGTTAGGCAAAAATGTCGTTGGTTCAAGTACCACTGCACACTGGGCCAGGATAAAAAATTAGCAGGAATAAATTATTTTCACTATGAAGATGCAATCTAGATCAAAATTATCTTCGGCAAAGTTGCAGCTTATAATTAGGGCTTTAATTTGACATCTAGTTCAAGTTAGGGTGGCCCTTGAATATATTGAGAATAAAAATTTATCTTTCACATTTCTTGACATAAAGCAGTACAATAGTCGACAAAGTTGTTTCTTATTAAATTTAAAGCAACTTTGCTTCAAAAACCATAGTCGTAGGTCTTTTGTGTCATTAGTTATGATCATTTTTACGCTTAAGAGTAGGGTGCCCTGAAAAATTAGTATTTTTCGCCTAACTTTTCATTTCAAGTTTTATGACAATAGTGTCTTAAAAAACATTTAGAACTTGTTTAACCACACATTTTGGTGAAGAAAAACGTAATTTCATATATCCGTTCAAAAGATATCGTGATTTTAGTCCAAAAATTACGATTTTTTTCAAATTACATTATTCTTTAAAGGGGAAAAACGGGGATGCAAATACGATTGCATATGAATGGCAAAGCTAAGAGGTCTCTTTGTATATAAATACTCAGGTGAATTTGGAAGAATTTGAGGTTAAATGGTACCATGAATGTATGTCCTTTTAGAATAAAATTTTTGATTTTTTCTTAAATGTTGATGGCAATTACGAATAAATCACCATATTTCACATAAAAACTAATATTTGCATTGTATTCAGTTTAAATCCATGAATATGCTATTAGTAAGTCAGTTTGCCAAGAGTAAACATATGCAATGATTATTAAAATACCAATCATGAAAAATTAATTTGAGGAACGAAGAAGAAAATATTGAGGAAGAAATTATTTTGACCATGAAAACATAATTTTAGCAACACACTGTCTTTGACAAATGTGTATGGCTTAAGAAGCTTTTATTTTGATAAAAAATGTAGTTGAAGTCGTCATTAAATAGACAGAAATTTTAAAGATGTCTTTCGTAATCTATCAGTAATACATCAGCTAGCTAGACGTGAATAAAGTAGCAGCTTTCTTCACTTTTAAATGGCGCACTATACTTTCGTACAATTTATAATTTTGGTACGTTTTTGGCATGTATGTCAATAATAAAAATGAACGCATTGCAAATATTAGCTTTTATCTTTCAAAAATGTTCAAGTAAAAAGAAAACCAAAAGTTGTAAAGTTTTAAGTTTTTTTTTGTACAATTTAGAGTATAAAATAAATGTGTTATGTAAACCATACTTAACCACCTTAATCGCCCATCTTCCTATCCGTTAAATTGTTATCCCTATTAACCTCGAGACGGCGAGTAATCGGCTCTATCCTCCTAACTTTAGTTTTAAGATACCTGATGTATACAAATATGAAAACTTGGCTCTGTAAAGTTGATTCGATTGAGCCTGTTCAAGTAAATGATAAATAAAAAAAATATTAGTTTTTTTTTATTGAAATATGGTGATTTATTCGTCATTGCCAACAACATTTAAGAAAAAATCAAGAATTTTCTTCTAAAAAGGACATACATTCATGGTACCATTTAACCTCAAATTCTTTCAAATTCACCTGAGTATTTATATACAAAAGAGACCTCTTAGCTTTGCCATTCATATGCATTCGTATTTGCATCCCCGTTTTTCCCTTTAAAAAATAATGTAATTCTGAAAAATCGTAATTTTTGGACTTAAATCGCGATATCTTTGAACGGATGTATGAAATTACGTTTTTCTTCACCAAAGTGTGTATTTAAACAAGTTCTAAATGTTTTTTTAAGACACTATTGTCATAAAACTTGAAATGAAAAAGTTAGGCGAAAAATACTAATTTTTTCAGGGCACTCTACTCTTAAGCATAAAAATCAGTAACTAATGACACAAAGACCTACGACTATGGTTTCTGGAGCAAAGTTGCTTTAAATTTAATAAGAAACAACTTTATTGAACATTATACTGCTTTATGTCAAGAAATGTGAAAGATAGAATTTTTCATTTCAATATATTCAAGGGCCACCCTAACTGAAATTGATGTCAAATTAAAGCCCTAATTATAAGCTGCAAATTTGGGGACACTTGTTCCTAAGATTGCATCTTCATAGTGAAAATAATTTGGTCCTGCTAATTTTCTTCATTCTGCCCAGTGTGCACTGTACACTGCCCTTTCGCTCAATTTTCATAAAACATCTGTTAAATTTCCAAGCCTGCCGCACACTAGCGGAACTATCAAAACTTTCTCTTCATATCTTTAATTCTAGCCAAAAACATTGTTGTTCACTCTCGGTGCCTCATGGTGATGAGCGAACATCTCCTTCTACATCATAATCGTTACTCCTCGCACGGAGAATATATAACATAACAATTAATGTATGCCTGAATCTAGTCTGTTGTATGAAAGATTGTAAACATTGTTATATGGCGCATGAAAGATTGCAAACAATTTTGTTGGTTAACGCTTCCTTTCGCTTGAATTAAACGAGGCGAAATTTCACGCACTTGTTAAAATTCATGATTTCTTTTCTGTGCGGTTATTCGACACTGATGTTTCTTCGGAAGTCACCAAGGCCACTTCGACTTTCGAAATAAACTCCGTTATAAATTCCGATAGGCGACCGAACTGGTATAAATAGGCAGTCAATTCAGAAGCATCATTTGAAACGTCGCGAAGGCAAACTCAGAAGCATGCTTAAAAACTGTTTCATATGCGCCAGTATTGGTCATGTTTTGACGATATTTCACTTTTATTAAAGGTGGAAAATCTTAACATATGCCAAGAAAGTTCATCCGTCGTCATTATGTGGGTAAAAAGTATCTTTTTTTTCGCGCGAAATGCACGAAAGTTATTGTTTAAACTTTTTCTGAAGGGTGGTCAAAATAGGAAACTATGACCAAAACTGGTGCACTTGCTCTATACACTGGATTTACAATATAATATTGCTTACGTCTGTTTTTGTAGGGCTCTTTTTGAAAAACTGAGAATTGAAAATACAAGAATTGCACAAAACCTGCTGAAGTTAAAAATTATTGTTGAAATTAAATTAACCTTCACAAGTTTTTGGAACACCATATGATGGGAAAATCAAAACCACAGAATATAGTCATTTATTCACGAAATTCTTCGTGATTATGAGATAAATAATTTGTACGTATACATCATACGATATATGCATAGCCGCATAGCTGTATGAATCGCGATCAGTTGCTAAGACATCATTTCGTAAGAACCTAATAATGTTTCCTATTATATCATGAAGTGTTGTTTGCAAATATCTCACATGTTATTCGTTTTTGCAAAAGTAGCTTACATTCCTAGCTGAAAAATAATATAAATGTTTTGATGTTTTTTTTTTTCATTGCAAAAGTAAAATTAAATATCAACTTAAAATAACCCATTAAAACCCAGAAAGCTAGTAAAAAAGGTTGAAACTTAGAATAAAATATTTTGTAATTTTCTTTTAACTTCTAGTACTCCTAAGCGTTTCCACCTTCATCTCTCCTAAATGCTCATGCTTGCCTTCTCAAAAAAAAATCAATAAATCCATCTTCCGCTACTCAGTTTGATTAGTACTACGCAACTTCACAGTCTTCTATACAATTGTTAGATGCGCACGTCATTCGATTTCTTCAAGTGAAGAAGAAGCTGAATTAAAAAAAACAACGATCTCATTAAGTCTTCGTTTGTATCAATTCTAAACGATTGCCTTGTGTGATTCAGTCAGGTTTTCGCTATAATTTTATGAGTTGCTTTTAGGACTTATTCTGAAAGTCAGCAAATGGGTAACTCAAACATGGGGTTTGAAACTAGTACTGCAACTGTTTTTTTAGAACAACTTTCAAATTCTTTCAAACATTTCATAAATTGGCACCGGTAAAACCGAGACCATTAACACAAGCAACCCAATTTTCAAATATCTGATGGACTAACAGCAATTAACATTCACCTACAAAAAATTAAAAATCTTGTAAAATTGTTAAAAGTAAGCTATTTCTTATTAGATTTTTTTTTGTATACGACAATTCTAGACAGAATAGTCAAAAGGTCGAAAGTTACATTTGTAAACAATGACTAGCGTATTTTTCTGGGATATGCTTGCTCCCACAAACAAAATAGCACCAGAAACAGATACAGGGAGTTATTACCTTCCCGTCGGTAGTGAATATAGATGTTAGCAATCTGGTATTTCCAGGAAGTTTACGTTTTAATTCGTTGCATACAATTGTTACTTTTGACCATTTGACGATTTCTCGCGTAACTTTTCAAAAGGACCTATCTAACAATTTGCTTATCCCGAGGAAAACGGAGTTGAAGAATACGATAATATTTTTTTTAAATGTTTCAAACTGGATCAAGTTCTACCCATTCAATTGCTTTTGAGGGCAAGCATTGGTGTTGAATTTGCTACAGCAATGGTCTTTGTAGCATTTTATGTTAAAATAACAACGAAAACATCAAAAATGTTAGATAGGACATTTTGCTTAACCGAACTGTACATTGGTCGTGCCACATAGGACATATTATTCTAATGATAGCTACATAGGTCATTTCAATTTTTATTATCATTCTATTAGTAAATAAGAACATAACACATAGCAATAGAGATTGCTTTCTCTTTATCACACGCATTTGCTTCCCGGTGAAAACAATCCTATTCTTTCTACGTGCCTTTGGATAGTTTCTACATACACTTCCTCGAAGCTGTCTTCTTGTAAAGGATCCCGCGAAGGATCTGAACCATAACTGGCGACAACGCAACTTTGCTGGCTAGCACATATAGCAACTTCCTCAAATTGTGCTGCTGATGATTGATCTGGATGTGATGAAAATATTGTTGTGGCTGCGGCTGCAAGAAACGACTAATATTCAAGATATATTTTGATTTATATAACCTTATTTTAAGGAACTAATGCACTTACCGACGAGCAAATCGAACGCAGAATTATTAATTCCTTCCGACATTGTTGGAACGGTATTTTGTACTTCCTCCAATCGAAGCGACCGAAGTACGGATTTGCTTTGTTATGTTTGTTCTGACACTTCAGACGTTTAGCGCGACAGGTCAACTGGAACGTCCTATCTAACAGTAGAGGATCGCTATTGCGAAATCAGACATCGGACGTTTTGTTGATTTTCAATTTTCTTAATATTATGAAAACATATCAAAATGCGTGTTTTAACTTAATGTTGATAAGTGCAATAGCAATAGTGTGCATTAATTAATTCAATTTGTTTACATTTGTTACATAGGACCTTTTGAAAAGTTACGCGACTAATCTCACCGCAGCGATTTTTCCACCGCGGTGGCAAAAAATTGCTGCAGTTTGGTGAAGCCTTCATATGTACGGCAGCGGAGCTGGTGCAGAGGCAGCTGGTGGTGGTAAGTAGCAAGGCTCTCCCAAACAGCTCGTCGCGATGAGGAAAAATGGCGGATTATGAGGGCGCACAATCGCGTCGGTTTTGTGCAAGCCGCCATCTTACCTCTTCGTGGCGATTGTTTCGCCGCGACTTCGAAAACGCTGCTGTTTGGGGGAAAACGTCCTTGGGGGCGAGTAGCAGTCAGCAGTAGGAGGAAATAATCTGTCCTTTTGAGGACAATAAATTCAAATAAAAGAGTTGATTATTCAAGAATGAACTAATCTTAAATTAAGTTCGGTGCCGTCGGTAAAAATTCCACCCAGCTGGTTGGCGTTATCCATCAATTGATAATCTGTCCTTTTGGGGACAACCAATTTAATCAAAAGAGTTGTTTATAAAAGAATTCAACTTTTATTTCGTTTGGTTTGTGCGCCTAATATGGTGCCAATTCGTTTGCCGCAACTGCAAAAACGCCTGCATGGAGGGCGAGCTGTCGGGAAAATTTTGGCTGGTTGGCGCAACCCGCGATGAATCAATAAATCAATAAATGCTACCAGATACAAAACCATCTTTGCTACTGTCAATTTAATATTCTCAGCTTGAGAGGTTGTTTGATTGGGATTTTCGTTTCAAATTGTCGATTGGCAGCCAGTGGTATTAGCAAAACTTGTTTTCCCTTCGCCGCATAACTTAAACCACACAAATTCCCTATCACGGACACCATTTTGGATGTCGAACATGATATTCCGAACCAACATTCTCTGTAAATTCCAATTAATAGTGTGTTATAAACAGTTGTTCTGTTGTGTTAACGATTCGCGTTGAATAGAGTCCTACCTCTAGGAAGAAAAACGTTTGAGAAACATAATGAAAGTGAGAATGCCTAACCGATTTGAACCAGAACGCTTGGGCAGATTCAGGAAGCGCTTAAAGAGCGAACATACGGGAAATCCTCCGAAACGACCATGCACCGATGCAGAGCGAGCTCGTAGTTATCGGGCGAAATTGAAAGCAGCAAGAGGTGCCAACAACTAGTTGGGACGCTGGAGAAGGTCCTTCAACTCGAGGTAGCAAATTGATATTTATTAAATTCAAAGCAATTTAACAAAGTGCATGTCATCATAGCAATTGAATATCTCTCTATGTTATCGCTCCCTGTCTTATTAAATTTCAACATAGTATTTACTGTATTCTGGTGATGACATGCGCCGCGTGCTTTTACATCATACGAACCTTCACATGATATCGATACAAATAATGCGCTGAACATGTTTTAATGTGTGATTATTTTATCAGGTGTTTATTTTATATTTATAAGAATTTATCATACATTAACCAACCTTTTCTCCCATACTCATTGCAAAGAATAATGATATTTTATAAAACTCACTCTCTTTCTTCTGCGAGATCTAATATATTTATATATATTTCGATTTCGATAACGCTTCAGCCATAATGGATTCACTAATTTACCTGACATTCACGTAGAAACATGAATAATAAGTTTACAAGAAAACCATAGACCATAATTTAGGTACGCATTTAACCTTATATTTCTAACTTTGGCCTAATGTATTCATCACATAGTAAAATGTAGAACATAAAAGTGGAAAAGTAAGAGTGAGCGGTTGTGTATTTTTCGAAGAGCTTATTCATACCAACACCTATATAACTAATTGAATATAGTGGGAATTTTAATGTTTTGAAATGGAATGGCCGATTGATCACATGAGAAAGTCATTTAGATGTTATAAAGTAGCTTTATATTCCGTATACTATACCGAATATAACCGAATGGCCGGAGCGATGAAATAAACAAACTTTACTGAAATTCGTCCGAACAAGAATCGTTAATGACATCCATATCCATCGAAAGTTTTCGGCTCAATAATGTTAGTTGGTGACTTTTCATGGTCCAGTACAGCAAACGCCTTGTTAAGCATGTCTCTGCAAAGTTATAACTAGTTGAATATCGTTTCTAGCTAAATTATTGTATAAGTTATAGTTAAAATTGTAATCGTGCGCAACATAATCGACTGAGTCAAGGGACATGTAGCCTATATACTTGTATATAACGTTACAACAACTGCAAATTTTTGTTACTTTCTGTTTGATAAAACTTCCTGATTTTTTAACATTTTTTGAGAAGCTTACACATCTGAAAATGTTGCAATTGATTATTGTGTTTTCATAACAATCACTAAACCTGTCGGATATTTTCTGATAACGAATTTTATCGTTATTTGAATTCTAGAGTATTTCAATGTTTATTATTACCCTTGATATGCAGAATTGCTAAAATTGCATAAATTGCAAATTTTTGATCCTTTGAAGTTGAATTATGCAAAGGCATACTATTTATGTATTTATTATAGAATTTCCTCCGCTGCCTGTCGTTACTGAAATCCCCCAAACGATGCAAAACATTGTTGATGGTTCCGGGGATGGTGAGAATTCCGAGATGCACGCCATTCAGGCACCGTATGATATACAAATAAACATTTAGTAATGTTAAGCGATTATGATTATAAGAATGAGCAAAACTATCATTAATTTAATAATTTTATAATCCCTAACAGATCCTCAACTATCTTCTAGGCCTTAAAGATAGTCCATCGTAAAACGTGCAACCTTGACCGTGTCATCATTTAAACCAAAAGGCCCTTTTCAGGGCCACCAAAGAGTTATAAAGAGTGTACAAGAGAATTTTCCCACACACTGACTTCATAAAACCAAACGGCCCTTTTCAGGGCCACCAAATAATATCTCAAGACCGTACAATAGAACTTTCTTACATACTGGCTTCAAAACGCTGGTTTAATGTCCCATAAGAGCCACACCCGTCATATTATGACTTAAACTGCTTCTATCGGTAAGGGTAAGCGACCGGCACGAATAATTGAAACCTCTTAACGCTAATAATAGCCACACAGAATTTCCCTGACATTATAATGCATCACTTGGTTGAACGTAGTCCACGTCAACCGGTCGTGTCTTGTACACAACCCCAATGATTTTTTAATTAGAGCGAATCTGCAATTGAGAGACTCTCTTTGATTACTTTCTCTTTCATTCATATTCCATTCAGCGTTACGTTTTTCATTCAACTATTTGTAGAGTGTGGTAGCCAGCACTGTTGTGTTTCTATCTGTACTAAAGAATCCCTCAAAAGATTTATAATGGCGCTGTGATAAATGAAAGAGAGCGAGAGAGGAGAGAGCCTCTCATTGTTAGATTCGCCCTTTTGAAAAAATCCTAGATTTCGTCTACAATGTGCAGACTTCTTAAGTGTCGCGTACTAGTCGAGTTATTAATTAGTACGAGACACTGAAGAAGTCTGCCCATTGTAGACGAAATACGCGTATCTGTCAAGATAAGCAAAGGTAGTTGGAATAAAATGGAAAATACTAATTTTTCTTCTCATTTCTAGTTTTAAGTAAATAACTGATAAGCAGTCATAAATTTTCTATGAAAAGACAAAACATATATTTTTATGCGATGTTTACATTACCTTCATCTAGAAAACAATAGACGAATCCAGGTTGAAAAAATAAGAAGACACCGAGTGGTGATAAATCTGACAGCTCCCATGTTAAAGTATAGGACGAACATTTTAATATGCTTCTAAGCAATTCAAATGTGATTCTCATTAAAAGCGGTTTGTTGTAATATGGAAGAAAAATCCAAAACTACTTAATAAATATATTTTCAGCAAAATAAAGATGAATTAAAAATAATGCCCTTATTTTGTAGTTTCGAATTTTTCTTCCATCATACAACAAACCGATTCTAATTAAAATTTCATTTGAATTTATTAGAAGTATTTTAAAACGTTCGTCATATACTTTAACAAGGGAGCTGTCAGATTTATCACCACTCGGTGTCTTCTTTTTTTCAACTTGTATTTGTCTATTGCAATGTAAACGTGTTGCAATGAACGAATCCCAAGTAACAATATTAGTTTTATTCCAACCGTATAGCACTCCACCCGGCTTTGTTGATAAAACTACATTAATTCATCTCACCGATAAAAACCAACCAAAAAACAAAATAATACATTAAAAGCTGTTTTGTCCACCAACACCTCCTCTATGCATCTTTAAAGCCATTTTGTGTACAAAATAGCCCACTCTATAGACGGTTGTGCAAACAAATGTATGATACCTTTACAATACAATTTATGGAATTCAATAAAGTTATCAAAAAGAATGTCAAAATCGGTCTCTGATCTACAGTTCATTTGTAATACATTTAAAATTTAGAATTTATTTTTCCACATTTCAATTATCTCATATATTTCAATATGGCGAATGGAAGAAATCACAGTTTTGCGAAAAAGCCAAATAATCTTCGCAATTGCTACTATAAATCTATTTGATCATTTAGTGACTTTCCTCAATGCCAATTTGCCGGTTAATGCATTTACTGGAGGAAAAATGATTTTAAAATCTAGACAAAATAGTCAAAAGGTCGAAAGTAACATTTGTAAACAATGACTTCTAGCGTATTTTAAAAAGTCACTTTTTGCGTGACATAATTAATGGTCTACCCAAACCTCTAATCAAGGTTGCCACATTATTTCTCGTTCCCATCTTTAATTTTTGCCAAAAAATCTTTTTTATCTGTGTTTAATTGCCGAAAACCTTGACAAAAATCTTTACTTCAAACTTTGTGTTGTAAACCTTGTTCAGACTACAGAAATATTATATCGGTTGTCAAATAATTCCAACAAAAAATTCGTCATCAAGCATCAGTCAGCTCAGTCTGGCCCGTGTTTAAAAGCAGAATGGTTATTTTTCAGAAGCCTGAATACTAATACACTTCTTTTAAATAATTACTATGAGGTTGAATGCCAAATAAAACAGATTTATTTTGATTGGGCGATACAAAACAGTCTTCTCAATTGGGCACAAGTGATATTATCGGCTTCCCTACACTCAGTAAAATGAACTTTCGATATTCATAAGATTTCATTATGATTATCTGCTATAAAAATTTAGTAAGAATTTCATAAATTTATCTCATGATATATAATGATGTTGAAAAAATAAAAATATAGAGCAACCTGGATTCGAACCTTGAACGTTGAGATTATGGTTCCAGTGACTTACCCACTAGTACATGTATATCAACACTTGTAATCAAGAACGCTTAAAGGCGTACAAGAACAACGTCATGTGGACCAAAATCCATTCATAAATCAGTCTTATGAAATTTCAAAGCATGGTTCATAGGTTGAACCTCATGAAACTCTTAAGTTTATTTACCTGAGTGTACTTCACACTACTGCAAAACGAATCTTCTTTCTACAGGAAAATGGATTAGATAGGAGGGATTCATGTTCTCAGGGGAAATCGAAGTATTAATATGATAATGAATCACGAGGTGTTTGTTTTGATTACTTAAAAGTAGAAAATGTCTTAATGTTTCTGTTTAAATCATATTACCGACCCCTATCTTCAAGTTCGCCGAGAACGTTTATTGGAGCCACGAACACGCTTGGGAACTTGATAAGAAGGTTCATGTCTGAGCAATTCTGGACACATTTATTTGATTTAGATAAAATGATTCTATAGGTTTTGGGATCGCAGCACATTTAAATTGGTCCTCATGAATTCTTGATCAACAGTGATGATTGAGTTTTATGTCATTTATGTCGGTTTGTCGGTGTTTAGCACCGTTTAGTTCAAGTTTATCAAAATCGGAAAGGAATTAACAATGATGATGTGTATACATAAATTTGTTTAATTTTGATTTTAGTTGTGACTTTAATGTTGGTATTGCTAATCAACTCCATTCTTTCTCATGTTACACTTGGGATCTAGGATGGCATGCCTGATATCCGTACTCAGGTGTTTCCGGATTTTTGTCTTGTTCAGTTTGTATTGTGAGCAAAATCTCTCCACCGTTCCCGAAGAATGGAGAATTAGTCGAAAGTTTGCGATGATCTCACTTAGCAAGGGAAAAGCCAGCTTCTTAACGTTTGAGCAACGTTTGAAACACATGAGTTTTCTTCAAAAAGTTTTCAAGTTATCTGTTTCTTCCAACTCGATGTCCTTACAGATAATTACCGTCCTCAGTTAACGAAACTTATTTGCGATAGCCTGTTTCTCACCGCTTTCAAAGAATATTGTTTAATAGTTTAGTTGAACTCCTTCAAAGTGTGCAGCTTCTTGTAGTCAACGCTTGATGCAGTAATCAGAACTGGATCATTCGAATCAAAGCTCTTAATGATCTGTCCAATCAACTCGGTATAAAAAGCACAGTAGATCAAGTTGAAAACCTTCTCCTGGTATCGTCGATAGTTTTTTCCTGCTGCTACTCCGGTTTATATTACTGATTTCTTTCAAAGATGTTCCTAGAAATCTGAAACTGCGAAATCCGTTTTAGGTAATCATCCCCACAAATATCCGGTGTTCGATTTCCGGTCTGCTTTGTCACCCGCCCAGTCCTCTTCGACGAATGCTTCTGGCGGTTCGGATGAACCCAGTTGTAGGCTCAGATTTGCTGTTGACTTCAAGTACCGAAGCGTCCTTTTTGCTTCGGTCCAATCTGCTTCCGTTGGTCGACCCACTTTGCGCCCTAGGATCGAGGCACTGATTGCGATGACCGGTCTCATATTAACTGCAACGTACAGTAGAGCGCCCACCAGGCTCTGGATTCTCCTCCTTCTGCTGTGCATTCGGGTATCCAGGATCCATCGGTATCGTTTGTCGTAACCGTTCTGCCACTTTCTCGATAAAAGATTGCTGGTTCAGGAAAAACTGTTCACCAGATCGCTTCAGAACCTCTTAGAGAGGAAAAAAAACCCGACTGGTTCGATTGAGAACGTAAAGTAAACTGATTTTATTTATAATTCAAAATCTTATAGACTACTTTGATTGGTTCTTACAACAACCGAGTTGCTTCGATCTCCATCAAACGCCAACTTTCAGATGGTCCGGAACATCCTTGCCACGAAAGAATACAAGTCGTACAAAGCCAGTAAACATCCGAACCGGCACATGAAGCAGAATACCGTGGCCTAAAAGCGTACAAGGCTCTTGTACAACCGTATTTTCACGAAACACAAGAGTTGCACTTTGATTGATGACGACACAGACTCGATTTTATGCAGCATTCCGGTCAAAAGTTTTACAACGATTCAAGTTCGTGTTCGCCGCCAAGTTCGAGAAGAACGCTATGATTTGTGGCCTGAAAACGGAGCCATTTGTCACATCCTCGACGTTGACATTCCGAGTTTACATCGAAGAATGCCTGAAAAAGCGTGTATTACCATTCACCCGCAAGCATAAGGGCAAAGTTATCTTTTGGCCCGATTTGACGTGGTATGATGCCAACAAAATCGATTTTGTCCCCAAGCTAATGACTTCTCCGAATCGACCGGAATTTCGACCAATTGAAATTCCGGGCAATTGCAGGCGCTGATGGGCTCCATCAAGAGAAAACTTCAAGATTTCGTTCGAACTGGAGAAATGATTTCTACGAATTTTAAAAATGCAAAAATTTAATGCAGTAAGTTTGAAGTTTTAATAATAGTACTATAAAGCTATCATTAATGGACTTTCTAAACTTAAATTATCACAAATTATTGATCGAGGATTATAGGCGGTGTTTATAGCAAGTTTGACGTGCATTTTGTTTCCGCTGTGTTTTCCGATATTAAAAAACAATTATTATCGGAGTAATTCAAGTTTGATGCTTAACTGGAACTGTATCTACAGCAATGCCATGTCGGTAATGGAACTGATCCGTGGCGGAACTGGTTAAGGACGAGAAGTTTGCCGAACATCGGTGTTTGTAGGATATCGGGAATCCGGAGTGTCTGGAGAAATTTTCCCGAGTCCTGCAGCGATGCCGAAAGTTGAGTTTGACAGTAGACAGGGGCAATCCGGTTAAGCCAAGAATGGCTACGGTTCCATCCATTTTGATCCATCATTCCCCGGAGCAGGTGGGTATTCTGAAGAAAACAAAAAGGTAGTGCCGATTTTGATAGGTTGGAGGAGTTAAGTTCGAGATACGATGCTTTTTTGGTGTAATGCCATATGGACTTGGATTTGGATTTGGATAGGCATCAATTTGATACCTTGGAAGAAACAGAACGCCAAGCAGTTGGACCCCGCAAAGAATTTTCAGCAAATTGAGATGTGGAAAGTGCTCTCAAAAAACGCGGAGGGAAACAGGTAATTGTTATCCATTTTGTCCCCTAAATTATATGAATTGTATTATTTGATCACATCACTTATCAATGTAAATCCTGATCCATCGAGCCCTACCCTAATAACATAGAAAACCTCCTTCCTGTGACCTTTGTGGGGATGCAGGGGTGAACACGGGAAACGAGTTTTAGGAAAGCATTTTTGTATGTGACAGAGAAGGCGATAAGGCAGTACTTTAAGAATAACCCCTACCTTTCCACCCGAGACGTGGCCAAAAAGGTCAATTCGTCGAAGTGGTTCGTTCAGCAGACCATGAAGCGGGCCTGGCTACGTGTTTTTAAGGTCAGGAAGGCGCCAAACAGGACTGACAAGCAAAACACGGTGGCCAAATTGCGTGCGCGGAAGCTGTACCGTGAGTGGCTGGTCAAGCCAGGCTGCCTCGTCATAGACGACGAGACACCGGCGGACACCAAACAAATCCCCGGTCTCAAGTTTTTTGTCGGTACAAAGAGAAAGATGGACAAATTCGCGAAGAAGTACCTGTTGTGGCAGGCGATCTGCGAGTGCGGACGGTACAGCAAGCCGTTCGTTACAACCGGCACCGTAAACGGGCAGATTTATCGAGAGGAATGCTTGCATAAGCGCTTGCTGCACTTCCTCCGCTCTCACCGTGGTCCCACGCTGTTCTGGCCGGATCTCGCTTCGTGCCATCACGCCAAGTTTGTAATGGATTGGTACGAAGCGAAGGGCGTTAATGTGGTCCCGAAGGAGGTGAACCTGCCAAATACACTAGAACTTCGTCCGATCGAAAGGTTTTGGGCGATAATGAAGAAGAAGTTCAAGAAAAGCGGAAAAACATTTAAAACCGATGAAGCTTTGAAGAAAAACTGGGAGAAATTGTGTAAGGAAGATGGACAAAGACTCGCCCAAGATCTCATGAGCAGTGTTAAGAGAAAAGCACGAGCATTCAGCTTGGGGGAGAAAATTCAATAAATAAATTATGCCAAAATATAGCTAATATATAGTTATTCAAAAATTTGAGAAGTATCCGATTTAAAATGAATTTTTGGTGATCATTTTTGCGTGTCTCATTTTTTCCGAGTCCAGTCTTTAACCAAATAGAATAAAATTCTCATTATTATGCAATTAGGTTTACAGTTTTTATACTTTGTTTTGAAAGTGTTTATGTTATTATATCTGTTTTTGAAACGTTCAGAGCTCAATTGCCAAGAGACGCTCTGTACATTTCGGAATTGTTGTGTTCGAAAATAATTTACTTCAAATCTTTACGAAGATGGCGAGTCAAGTTTTCAGTGCTGGCGCAAATTGAATACGATTTCACGGGGAATCTATTTTTAATAAATTAACGAATGATGATATATTCAATAAATAATATTTGAATGAAGACTTATTACAACAGAATTGTAATTTGGACCCTGAATTTAATTTACCGTATTATAGAACACTCTTGTAATATGAAAAAAAAAATGCAATGGATGAAGCCATCTTTAAATTGCAACAGAATTATAGTCATTCAATAATGCTAAATATTAAAAAAATTTAAAATCAAAATATCTAGTATATTCAAAAAAAAAAATCAAAATTTAATATCTAGAAAGCTAAAAATCTAAATAAAAAAATCGAAAAATCTATAATCTAAAAATCTAAACATCTAAATCTCTAAAAATCTAAAAATCTTAAAATTTAAAAATCTGAAAATCTAAAAATTTAAAAATCTAAGAATCCAAAAATTTAAAAATCTAAAATTCAAAAAATCTAATAATTTAAAAATCTTTAAAAATTAAAATCTAAAAACCTAAAAATCTTAGAATCTAAAATCTAAATTTCTAAAAATCTAAATATCTAAAAATCTAATATCAAACTCGCCAGAGACGCCATTTCCTCTATCTAAAAATCTGAAATCAAATATAAACACATATCTTAAAAATTTAAGATTAAAAAATTGAGAATAAAAAAATGTAAGAATCTAAATGTATTAAAAAAGTATTTAAAAACATCCAAATTGCTTTAAATTCATGTACTACAGAGCATAAAAATCTAAAATTTAATCGATTAAAAAAAAGTTAAAATTAAGGGCAGTAAATTGACTGAACTATCAATATTGTTACAACATTACTATAAACACGTTTAAAAAAGAATCCATTGTGCACAGATTTACCACTTGGTTATTTGATTCGAGATTTGTCACGCACAAATAAAAACAATGTTTTCCCAACGATGGAAATTCTTGGAAAAATTTATCAATTTTATTATAAATAAAATTTATTTGCCCAACGTTAACGACTTATCGATTGCAGGATCATTATCAATACATCGATCCCTGTCTTTCTGCAAATTAAGAACAGTCTTTTGTTTTGCTAAGATTAGACATACATTGCAAAACACCTTGTCAGGAAGCAGATGATGAGTAAAACCATTTTTGACATATTTTAGTGCACCATGTTTTTTAACACATCGCTGGTTTAATTACCATTATATGTGGTATCAAAATGTACACTCGCGATGGAAAATTTCTTGACATTCAAGGCACATTTTATTATTATTAAATTCAAACTCACTTTCGAAATTGCTGAGAGTCGAAACACGAAAATGTACACTGCAGTTGCTAAAACGAAACGACAAAGCTGATCACGCTCACCCTCTGGATGGCCCATTGCATCGAGATGTCATTATGATGTTATAAAAGCAGATTTTTTAAGGGCTAATGAACATTACTGAAGGGATGCATACAGGGTGAAAACTTTCATCGGCGCGCCTCAAATTGCCCGGCGGCGCGGGCAAAAGAAATGCAGCGGCGCGCCGGTCGAAAATTGTCGGTGGCAGCGGCGCGTCGCGGCGGCGCACAGATCTACTGCTCAGTAGATACCAGAACTAAAAGAACCTTTTCATGTAGATGGCAGTTCAAGACCACTTCTAAGGACAGTTGCTCCGGTTGATTGTATGTGTAGATTGGATTTCTTGGATTTTGGATTCGAACGTCTGTACGTTTATTTTCCCTATCGTCTCAAAAAGACAAGAAACATAAATTGCAAAATGCGAGTCATTTATCATTCAAAATTATGGGCGTAATCTGCATATCAGTTTCACATGACCCCTACAATTTGATCTCGATGTTCCCAAATCTTCGGAAAAAAAGAAACTTCCAATAAATTTAGCTAAGATAAACTCCTCCTAAATACCAGCATCTTTTGTTGTAATTCCCTATCGAGGGGGAAAACGATTTCACCATTCAACTGTCTATCATCTTCGAACACCTCCAAATCGCCTCGAGACCAACTTCGGTACACAAAGAGCGAATCTCAATATATCAGTAGCTCATACATAATCGTTTGCCAATTATTCCTTTCTAAACGTTGAACAGTAGTAATAAAACCAAATTCTCCTATTCGAAGCAACAACACAAAACAGCAATACTTTAATAATGGGTAGGTTTTCCATTCAGAAACCGATCGGACCCGAAATCCTTTGTCCATGTTGGCAAATTTGTTGCCAAAGGAAGAAAGGTGCGATAAACCTCCAAACCAAACTATGGCACGTATTTTGATGTCGTCTTGGTCCTTCCCGCAAGCTGCCGTCCTGTCGGGTCCTGATTGATGACGATACCGGTTGGGAGTTTGTTTAGGACTCTGCTATAGGAACAACATACACGGAAACCAAAACCAAACCAACCGCTTCAGGCCCCGATCGGAGGCATTGAGGAATTTGAACGAACAGAAAAAAAGGAATCAAATTAAGCTAATCCCCTGGCTTCTGGTATTGATCACATTCAGCTCGGAGCAGCCCCGGACCGGAGACTTGGTTTTCTTGTTTGTTTGTTCGGTGCCATGCTCTGGTAAGTTTGAAACACCGAACGCCGAAAATGGCATGGCAAAGGCGAAAGGCGATTTACCGCACTACTAATTTGCATATCCAATTTGGAAGCTAACAATGTGTTAAGTAAATATTAATTTAGTTGTCACTTCTTAAGAGGCATTTTTTAGGGTTTACTACCCGAATGAGCTTTTGAGGAGGTGGAAGGAGAGTTGAACATTTTATTGATTTCGACGGCTGATTCAAAATATATAAAATTGAATTGGGTATATTGTGTGGTGAAAGGAAGTTTATCAATCGGCTAACTTGATTTTAAGTGGCAGATAGAAGGCTGTGCTCTTGAAAAAGTTTTGACGTCCATTTGTTCCGCGGTGATTTCATGATGAAAAAAATTAAAGTTTGTTCGAAAATTTCAATGATTTTCACAGTAATCAATTTTGTCAATTTTAACTCGAGACTGTGTGTCATCATTGGAGACCACATTTCCGGCAATCTTTCAAGTCCGAGACTTCCTAGGGTCAATTTCATTGGCTTGGAGTGAGCCCCTCTACTACTGGTTTTGAAATACGGGTGAGCTCTTTTCTACATAACGTTTGCATTTAAAAATATTTTTTTCAGATGGTGAGAGAAAAAAGCTAAGACCGATAATTGCTACATTGCCCAAGAAAGGTAATTAAAGGGCGATACGGTCAAAATTTGGTCAATATCAACTTGACGTATTTCTTTCAATTTTGAATTTAAAAAACCTGAACACGCCTCATTTTGAAGGTGTGTGTGTGTAGAATGTTGCTCCTATTTTGATTTTGGAATTCACTCTTCAGTTGTCAAAATGCCGTCCAAGCAAGAAGAGCAGCGTATCAAAATTTTGCTCGCGCATCGCGAAAATCCGAGCTACTCGCACGCAAAGTTGGCAAAATCGCTAAAAGTTGCCAAATCAACCGTTACAAATGTAATTAAAGTGTTTGGGGAACGTTTGTCGACAGCCAGGAAGTCTGGATCGGGGGGAAATCGAAAACCGGAAGCCGCTGAGACGACAAAGAGAGTTGCCGGTAGTTTCAAGCGAAACCCTAACCTATCTCTCCGAGATGCCGCAAATAAGCTGGGTGTATCGTCTACAACCGTGCATCGAGCCAAAAAACGAGCCGGACTATCGACTTACAAGAAGGTAGTGACTCCAAATCGCGATGATAAACAAAATACGACGGCCAAAGCGCGATCCCGGAGGCTGTACACGACGATGCTGACGAAGTTTGACTGCGTGGTAATGGACGACGAAACCTACGTCAAAGCCGACTACAAGCAGCTTCCGGGACAGGAGTTTTATACGGCAAAAGGAAGGGGAAAGGTAGCAGATATTTTTAAGCACACGAAACTGTCAAAGTTCGCGAAGAAATATCTGGTTTGGCAAGCCATCTGTACTGTGGCTTGAAAAGCAGCATTTTCATAGCTTCCGGGACTGTCAACCAAGAAATTTACGTGAAAGAGTGTTTGAATAAACGTCTGCTGCCTTTCCTGAAGAAACACGGTTGTTCCGTACTGTTTTGGCCGGATTTGGCATCTTGCCATTACGGTAAAAAGGCCATGGAGTGGTACGCCACCAACAACGTGCAGGACAAGGACAAGAACCCTCCCAACACGCCAGAGCTCCGCCCAATTGAGAAATACTGGGCTATTGTCAAGCGGAACCTAAAGAAGACCAAAAAAACTGCTAAGGACGAGCAGCACTTCAAGGCAAACTGGCTTTCTGCGGCGAAGAAGGTGGACAAGGTGGCTGTACAAAATCTGATGGCAGGGGTCAAGCGTAAGGCCCGGCAATTCGGATTTGGAAAAGCGGAAGCCTAACTGAATATTTTTCCTGAATTTTATACTAATTGAACTTGAAAAAGAAATTTAATTTGATTTTTTAAATAAACGATTTCACCGATTTACACGCGTTTTCCCTTGACCAAATTTTGACCGTATCACCCTTTAGTTAAGCTTATTAGAAAAAATTCTACGCCCTTGCGAGCGGCCTTCCGGCAGTTAATCGGAACATTCACCATGGCGGACAAAAACATGTGTGTAGGCATGTTTTTGAGTTCTTTCTTCATTTTATTTATCAATTCCTCCTCGGTTTTCGTGACAAAATTGTTGGAGTAGATCTTACGCTTCTGGTTGGCCCAGAAATTCTCGATGGGACACAGCTGGAGGACGTTGGGCGGGTTCGTCGATTTGGGTACCACATCGATATTCAGCCTCTCCATCTCCTCCAACGAGGAACATCTGAATGAAGTACAGGAAGAGGACCAAGCCAGCGATGGAAGAGACGTAGTCGATGACGTAAGTGACGGAGATGTGCCACCCCCGAGGATGCCATCAAGCAGCTGAAGAACAACAAATCTGTTGGAAGGGATGGAATCGATGCAGAACTTATCCAGATGGGCTCGGACAAGTTGGCAATTCGCCTGCATCGACTGATAGTCAGGATTTTGGATAACGAACAGCTACCGGAGGAGTGGAAGGATGGGGTTATCTGCCCAATCTAGAAGAAAGGCGACAAGCTGAACTGTGAAAACTATGGTGCGAACACTGTCCTTAATGCCGCCTATAAAGTATTATCCCAAATCATATTCCAGCGACTGTCGCCACTAGCAAATAGATTTGTAGGAAGTTATCAGGCCGGCTTCATCGAAGGACGGTCTACAACGGACCAAATCGTCACTTTGCGGCAGATCCTCCAAAAGTGCCGTGAATATAGAGTCCCAACGCATCATCTATTCATCGACTTCAAAGCCGCATATGATACAATTAACCGATATGAGCTATGGAAGATCATGAACGGGAACAGCTTTCCGGGGAAGCTGACCCGACTTATCAAGGCTACGTTGGATGGAACCCAGTGCTGTGTGAGGATATCGGGTGGATTATTATTCGAATCCCGCAGGGGGCTTCGTCAAGGTGGTGGTCTCTCTTGCCTCCTGTTCAGCTTTGCTCTTGAAGTTGTTATGCGATGAGCGGCGTTCAACGATGCCAATGACGTGAATATTGTCGGCAAAACATTTGAGGCAGTGGCAGAGCAGTACACCAGACTAAAGCGCGAAGCAGAGAAGATTTGGAGAAGGTTGAAGATAAATACGTCCACAACAAAGTACATGCTGGCAGGCGGAACCGAGCACAACAGGACCTGACTGGGCAGCAGTGTAACAATGGACGGCGATGAGTTCGAGGTAGTCGATGAATTTGTCTATCTCGGCTTACTGGTTACTGCGGGCAACGATAACAGCCGTGAGATCCGGAGGCGGATTATCAGTGGAAGTCGTGCCTACTATGGGCTCCACAAGCAACTACGGTCAAACAGACTTAGCCCCCGTACGAAGTGCATCCTGTACAAAACGCTAATAAGACCGGTTGTTCTCTACGGGCATGAGACGTGGACAATGCTTGAAGAAGACCTGCGAGCACTCGGAGCTTTTGAGCGACGTGTGTTAAGAACCATCTTTGGTGGAGTACAGGAGGACGGACTATGGAGGCGAAGGATGAAACATGAGCTCGCGCAACTCGCCGGCGAACCCAGTATTCATAAGGTGGCAAAAGATGGAAGGATACGATGGGCAGTACATGTTGCAAGAATGCCGAGCAATTATCCTGCAAAAATGGTGTTCGAGGGGAATCCGGTTGGTACAGGACGACGTGGTGCGCATCGAGCAAGATGGTTAGACCAGGTGGAGCAAGACCTAGGGGGTACAAGGTGCCCAAGGGATTGGGAGGAGCAGCCATGAATCGGGCATTATGGAGGGATATTGTGTATCAGGCTATGTTATAGTATTATGATGTTATGCCATGAAGTCGATTAGGATCACGGCAGAAGTGCCACAAGGTTCCATCCTTGGACCGACGCTTTGGAACGCAACGTACAATGTTGCCAACGGGAGTCAAGATCGTTGGTTTTGCAGACGATATTGTCCTGAAGTGGAAATGTTGGCGATCGAAGCGATTGGCACGGTTGAGAACTGGATGCGCGAAGCTTAACTGCAGATAGCACACCATAAAAGGGAGCTGCTAGTGGTCAGCAATTGCATAGCGGTGAAACGGGCGGAAATCGTCATAGCCTCGAAGCGAGCACTGAAGTACTTGGGAGTGATGATCGACGACCGGCTGAACTTCAACAGCCACGTCGATTATGCCTGCGAAAAAGCGGCGAAGGCTATTAACGCGATAGCCAGAATTATGCCGAATAGCTACGGACCCACCAGTAGTAAGTGGCGTCTACTAGCTAGCGTTTCTTCTTCCATGCTGAGGTATGGTGGGCCAGCCTGGAATTCAGCGTTGGAAAGCAAGAAGAATCGTGAATCCTAGAGGGTTTGAGCTGTTTAGTGGAACACTTGATAACTATAAATTAGAAGAAAAAGTGTGCAATCTCCATTTTAATTCCAACTACCTTTGCTTATCTTCGACAGATACGCGTATTTCGTCTACAATGTGCCAGACTTCTTCAGTGTCTCGTACTAAGTTAGTCATGATAGTCGAGTTATTAGTACGAGACACTGAAGAAGTCTGCACATTGTGAGACGAAAATACGCGTATCTGTCGAAGATAAGCAAAGGTAGTTGGAATTAAATGGAGATTACTAATTTTTCTTCTAATTTATAGTTAAGAAGAATCGTGTTAAATTAAACAGAACGTATCGTCTCATGGCCATGCGAGTTGCGAGCGCTTACAGGACCATCTCTTTGGAAGCAGTATGTGTTATCGCCAGAATGATTCCTATTGACATTATCCTGGTCGAGGACAGTGATTGCTACTCGAGGAAGGAAACCAAAGGAGCACAGCGAGAAACGGTAGGTGGACACACCGGCTTATACCGCTCAAAGGAACCGAAGTAAGGGTGACGATCTTATTGTTCAGGTTCAAAGCGGAACGACGTGCGCTGAATTCCTTCGAAAAGTGAGATCCGGAGTTGAAGGACCCTGGCGAAGAAGGTGGTGAAAACCACACAGCCACAAGCTGTTGGAGACGGGTCGAATAAAAGTTGGATGGTCGGTGTGCTCACTGTGAGTCGTCCCTCTTGTTCCAAAGGAATTGGAGAGATGCTTCGAGTGCAAAGGTTTTGGTCAACAGGCGAGGAACTGCAAAGGTCCTAACCCTGGCAGATCTGATCTGTGCAGGAAATGCGGGGAGAAGGGTCATTTTGCTCATCGGAAGAAGACCGGCCGTCATCGGAGGAGACTTCAATGCTTGGGCTGTGGAGTTGGGCAGCAGATGTACCAACGCTAGAAGCCTTGGCAAAGCTGGAAATTACACTATCGAACGTAGGCAGAGACGGTCGTGTATCCCTAATCGATGTTACCTTCTGTAGTCCTTCGCCAGCAAAATCCTACCGCAATACGAAGGACAAATAGTTGCGAGGCGCTTCAGTTCGACAATGAACTCTCGAACCAAACCATGGACCAGCTGACGAATACGTTAGTAAGGGCATGCGACGCAACCATGCCTAGGAAACTGGAGCCGAGGAACAAGCGGTGCCCAGCTTACTGGTGGAATGAGCAACTCAGCATCCTTCGCGCTAGTTGTTGCAGAACCAGAATACGTGTCCAGAGAGCTAAAACCGCAGCAGACAGAGAGGTACATAGGACGGTGTTCCAAGCGGCCAGGACCGATTGAAAACGAGGGATAATGTGTCGAGCTGGTGATGTTAATCTCTGGGGCGACGCGTACCGTATGGCATGGCGAAGATCAAAGGCCCATCAATGGCGATCGATATTGCGCTGTTTTAAAGATCGACGTTAAGAACGCCTTCAATAGTGCCAGCTGGCAGGCTATTGCCGAGTCGCTGCACAGAATGAGAGTCCCTGATTACTTGTGCAGAATTTTGAAGAGTTACTTTTAGAACCGGGTGCTGATCTACGAAACCTCCGTGTGGCGGAAATCGGTAAACATCACGGCAGGAGTTTCGCAAGGTTCCATCCTTGGCGCAACACTTTGGAACGAGATGTACAACGGAGTGCTGATGCTGAAGTTTCCCAAAGGCGTAGTGATCGTTGGAAATGCTGGCAACCGAAGGAATCGACATAATTGAAAACTGGATGCAAGGGAAGAAGCTGCAGATAGGCCACCACAAAACGGAGGTGCTAATGGTCAGCAACTGCAGAGCGGTGCAGCGAGCAGAAATCGTCATCGGAGGGTACGCCCTAGCCTCGAAGCGCGTAGTTAAGAATTTGAGTGTGATGATCGACGTCCGGCTAAATTACAAAGGCCACGTAGATTATACCTGTAGTAGTAAGCGGCGTCTACTCGCTACTGTATCATCATCGATTCTAAGATATGGAGGTCCAGCTTGGGTCGCAGCGCTGGAAACCAAGCGAAAGTTGAAGTTGAAGTTGAAGCGAAGTTGAACAGTACGTTCAGGCTCATGGCTATGCGAGTCGTGAGTGCGTGCCGAACTATTTCATCGGAGGCAGTATGCGTCATTGCCGGAATGATCCCGATTGGCATTACTCTCGCGGATGACAGTGAATGTTATCAGGGGAGAACTATTTGAGGATTTCGAAAGCTGGTGAGAGCGTAGTCGATGACTAAATGGCAACGAGAATGGGACACGAACGGACGATGGACTCACCTGTTCATACAGGATTTGACGATCTGGATGAAAAGGAAGCGCGGAGAGGTAAATTTCTACCTTATGCAGTATCTGTCTAGCCATGGTTGCTTCAGGCAATATTTGCATCGATTCGGACACGTAGCGTCGCCCTTTTGTCCGGAGTGCGCAGACGTTCAAGAGACACCGGAGCACGTGGTTTTTGAGAGCCCACGATTGGGACCAATGCGAAGCGAGATGCTTGCCATCAGCGGGGCAGATACCAGCCCAGTTAACGTCGTCTAGAGAATGTGTCGTGACGATAGTGTTTGGAATGCGATCAACGAAGGCATTACGCAAATCATGTCGGCTCTGCAACGAAAATGGCGGGAGATTCAAGAAGCGAGTGGTTGAGCAGAGTAGCGGGTTGTCGATCTCGGGTGATGTTGTATGGTAGTTTCGCAGTCTGGATTACTCGAGATGATTGCGTTAGTATGTGAGAGCTAAATGGCTCACCGTCACAGGCGAGTAATCCTCCGTCGAAGAAGGGTAGATCCAATGTCGGGGACTACTCAATTCGATGACGTTGAGGCTACAGCAAAATGGTAGTGGAAAGGAGTAGGAGCTAAATGGCACTAATGTTGCGGAAGTAATACCATAGGGCAGTCCCGTGGGGGTTCCGATTGTGTAACAAGGAAACGGGTTTAAGTGGGATCACAAATCGGGCTTTTTTTAAAGGTCGACCCTGACCACACTCTAACACAGTGCACGATGACCAAGTGCAGGTCTCTGTGTTAGGTCAGTCCATAAGGATTTCCAAAACCTATGAACCCCCCCCTCTCCCCTCCCCTCCACACACACACACACACACACACACACACACACACACACACACACACACACACACACACACACACACACACACACACCACACACACACACACACACACACAGGGTACAGTTTGCTGGAAGCGTTGGCGAAGCTGGACATCAGGCTGTGCAACAAAGGTACCGTTAGTACATTTCGCAGAGATGGCAGGGAGTCTATCATCGACGTCACGTTCTGCAGTCCATCGCTGGTGAGGAGTATGAACTGGAGAGTTTGTGAGGACTATACACATAGTGATCACCAGTCGATCCGGTATAGTGTTGGAACACGAATGCAGACGGTTGTAAGAGAGATAAGGACTAGCGGGCGGAGATGGAAGACGAAGGACTTCGACAAGGATCTTTTGATCGAAGCACTTCGCGCAGACAGCGGCGCTACAAATCTTGATGCAGATGAGTTGACAGAAACTCTGGCGAGGGCTTGCGATGTGACGATGCCAAGGAGATTGGAGCCAAAGAACAACCAGTGGTTAAATTACTGGTGGAACAAAACTCTTGCTAGTCTTCGTGCTGCTTGTCTCAGAGCTAGAAGACGCTTTTAGAGAACCAGGTCTGAAACGGTCAGAGAGGAGCGTAAGATAATCTTCCGTGAAGCTAGAGCGGCCTTCAAACAGGAGATTAAAATCAGCCAATCCAACTGCTTCAAGGAGTTGTGCCGGGAAGCTGACGATGACCCTTGGGGCAACGCTTATCGGGTCGTAACAGCGAAGATCAGGGGTCCAGTGACGCCAGCGGAAATGTGCCCGGATAAGCTGAAGATCATCGTGGAGGTCTTTTCCCGCAGCATGATTCGATGACGTGGCCGCCTACACCATATGAAGATGAAGACCGAGTAACCATTGCAGGTATGCAAGTCTCCAACGACGAGCTGTCTTTAGTGGCGAAAGGTCTGAAGCTGAAGAAAGCTCCGGGTCCGGATGGCATTCCAAACGTGGCTCTAAAAACTGCGATACTGGCGTTTCCAGACTTGTTCAGGATGGTGCTGCAGAAATGCCTAGCAGATGGTTACTTTCCGGATAAGTGGAAGATCCAGAAATTGGTGCTGCTGCCGAAACCAGGGAAACCGCCGGGGAATCGAGCATCGTATAGGCCCATATGCCTGTTGGATACACTGGAGAAGCTTCTGGAAAGGATTATTCTTAATCGACTGACGCAGTTCACGGAGGGCGAGACCGGCTTATCTGAAAAGCAGTTTGGATTCCGAAAACGGAGATCGACGGTGAATGCAATCAGGTCGGACATTGAAGTTGCAGAGAGAGCGTCCAAGAAGAAAAGGTGCGGCAATCGGTTCTGCGCGGTAGTAACGATCGACGTCAAAAACGCTTTTAACAGTGCCAGCTGGGAGGCCATCGCCACAGTGCTGCATGTTATGCGGGTCCCCCACTACTAGTGTAGAATCCTTAAGAGTTACTTCCAAAACCGGATTCTGGTCTACGAAACGAACTCGGGGCAGAAGTCGATTAGGGTTACGGCGGGCGTTCCGCAAGGCTCCATACTCGGCCCAACGCTGTGGAACATAATGTACAACGGAGTCCTAAAACTGAAGCTGCCCAAGGGCGTAAAGATCTTCGGGTTCGCGGATGATGTCGTCCTCACGATAACCGGATAGTCGCTGGAAGAAGTAGAAATGCTGGTGGCGGAGTCGACCAACGCCGTTGAAAACTGGATGAATGCAGTCAAGTTGCAGCTTGCTCACCACAAAACGGAATTGATGCTGGTCAGCAACTGCCGAAAGATCCAGTGGATGCAGATTACCGTAGGAGGGCACGTCATACCGTCCGTGCGGGCTTTAAGACATCTAGGAGTGATGATCGATGACCGGTTGAATTTCAACATCCATGTAGACTATTCCTGCGAAAAGGCGAAATGGTCAGTGTGCTTGCAAGGATCATGCCGAACGTCGGTGGTCCGAAAGGCAGCAGTAGGCGACTTCTGGCGGCCGTATTATCCTCGATACTGTGGTACGGCGTTCCAGCATGGGGAGCCGCGCTCAAAACGAAACCTAACCGCAGGAAGTTGAACAGCGTGTTTCGTCTGATGGCAATTAGAGTCGCGAGTGCGTACAGAACCATCTCGTCGGAGGCAGTTTGCGTTATCGCCGGTATGATTCCAATCTGCGTAACCCTAGCAGAGGATATCGAATGCTATCAACGGAGAGGAACCAGTAATGTTAGGAAGACGGCGAGGCTAGACTCCATGGTCAAATGGCAGCAGGAGTGGGACAACGCAGAGAATGGAAGGTGGACCCACCGGCTCATCCCGAATGTGTCGACGTGGGTGAACAGGGAGCATGGAGAGGTGAACTTTTACCTCACACAGTTCCTGTCCGGGCACAACTGTTTTCGCCAATACCTGCACCGGTGTGGTCATGCGTCGTCACCTTTCTGCCCGGCGTGTGCCAACGTAGAGGAGACTCCAGAGCACGTGGTGTTCGACTGTCCGAGGTTTGCGGAATTGCGAAGGGGAATGCCTGCCCCAAGGCCGGATAATATCGCAGAGCGAATGTGCAACGAGGAAGACACGTGGAACGCGGTAAGCAGAGTCGTGACGCAAATACTGTCGGAGCTACAGCGTAAATGGAGACGGGACCAGCAAACAAGCGCCGGTTCTGAGGAGTATCCAGCGCAGTGAGCAGTGTTCGGCTTCGGGTCGTCGGGGCGCCGGTGAACCGGAAGTCTTCTGCCAACCGGAATCGTCGGGCCGACCTCGGCACTCGAACAGCCAGCCTGCTGAAGAAAGAAGAAAGAAGAAGAAAGTGCTTCGGGTATGTAGGGCACCGCCAGTGCGGACGTCATCCACCACCGGAACTGTCGGACCACCTCTGCAACCCGAAGACGAAGTCGGCGCAATGCGCGTTAGCGTCCCCTGCGATAACCGCCGGTAGTCGGGGCACCATCAGTGCGGAAGTTTCCTTCACCGGAACTGGTGGACCACCCTCGACGCCGGGGGGAAGCAGGAGGATTCGAGAGATGGATACAACGTAGCAGCGGAGCAGTGGATCATCCAGCAAACTATTATCAATTTTTGTAAGTGCCCCAACCAATTTAAACCATTAGTAATCATCTAAACAAAAAAAAAAGATTTTATTTCCACAAAAATCGAAGTGTGCTTTTGCTTCTTTTCTCTGCTGTCAGTTTTTTCGTGGTTTTCCAATCAATTTGAACAAAATCGTTCTCTTATAGTTGAACTACTTTCATTCATAGACTAATTCATCGATAAATATGGAAATTTTCAATTGTCTATTTCGGTTGTTTCGGAGCGAGCCGGTTTTTGAACTAACGACCATACTCGCAAGATATTAGACGAACATTCTTTGCGAAGGAAAATCTCACCGTTCAAATAACCTTATTGTTAAAATGGTAGTCCCAATAACTTTCTGTTCGTTTTCTGTGTAATTACAGCTGATCTAGTAATAACGGAGTAGATACCTCGGGCGGTCAATCATACTCCCATACCGATATACACTATCTCGGTAAGTTACAAAACCTGTCACATTTTTTTTTAAATCTTCGTAACTGTGAGTTAGATAAAGTTTTTAAATCATTAAAGATTTACGATTTCAGGCTGCTCCAAATGCGGAATGAAAGTTGGTATACAGCCAATAGTTAAAACCAGTAGACTGCCATAATTACCAGTCTACCTTGCATACTTGTGCACTCAGATCGAAAGGTCATCCGACCGTCGTCATCAACGACGTTCAACGACGAATCATATCCTGTTTTCAAATCAAAACACAATCTATTCAGCGAGATATTCTATTGAACCGAGCTGACATACAGCAATAAAAAAACAACAACCCTACCCTGATACCGCGCACCGGATGTCGATTGCAATCCCTAGCTAGCCGACGAGGGAGTGCGCCACCCAGCGGTAATTTAACGCACGGCTAATTGAGTTTTAAAGTTGATATTTTAATTGATTCGAGCGCTTCCGACACGTGACTTGGCGCTGCTTTATCCATTTTTCGTTTTCGCCGAGGGAAGATACGATTTGATGTTTTCTGTGCGGCGTTTTTGAATCAAGGAATTGTACTGCCGCGCCGAAGCTTTCGGTTTTGAGAACGTATTCGGCGGTGAAAACACCTTTTCCCGTATCATTTTCCACCCTTTTGTATTGTGTCGGAAATCCGGAAGAGGGAATCAATAAAATCACGCAAGTCATCATTCATTTTCCAGCTGCTCCTCCGCAGTGCTATCAGCTTGCTTTGGTTCGCGCTCGAGCGCGGTCCATTTTCGGGCTTATCGATTTCGTATTTCCCTGTAACTATACTTATCATCGACGGAAAAAAAAGAAGGGACTACTACGATCGCCTTTCTTTATATGCATAGATACGAACGATGCATGATGATGATGTTAGAAGGGCAACCAGGAAGACCATCGGACGGCTGAAAGATGCGCATCGACACCCGCCGCGTGTGCCACGTGACTGGGTACTTCAGAAAGTCATTTCCATAGCGTGGCCTAATAATAGTTATAATAGAGTGATATCTGCGCGGCATTATAAGGGCCCTTTTGTGACTTTGTACGACGCGTCAAGCAAATTGGTTATGAATCATACCATGTGCTCACATACATATATGGATATGTGATGCGTCATAATCCGGAAGCCCGTTTCGATCTTTATCGGGGAGCGTCCATCTACGAATTGTGATAACTCATTCAACTGGATACAGATTGTTGCTGGAAGGTGCAACGCGAGATTTTTTTTTCATTTCGGCCACCTAATAGTTCCCAGTTTGCTGTGGGAATTAATTTCGCTCACGCACCATGGTAAATATTCATTATCCACCACCCGATATAAATCATCGCCTTGTTGCTGGTGGCTCTGGCAAAAGGCATATTTCACATAGTTCGCCTTGGTTTAGTGCAAACACTGATTTATCGTCGGTTTCTTTATCACTTAATTAACACATTAACACGTGTAAATGATCTGCTTGTTGATAATTAATTGACACTACCCTGCCGTCTGCAGCGCCCGGCAGCCGTAAGTAGAAGACCGCAAATCCTCGTGCTCTTACACACACACACCCCTGTTTGCTATTCATTCCTGATGCCAGCTTATTAAAACTGTAACAAATCCCTGCCGCCGTTTGCTCAACAACGACGACGGAGAGGTCACGGAGGTCTTTCCCATCCCTGTTGGTTTCGGTCGGTTTACCTAACGTACGACGCACCACTCCCACCCCCATTCGGAATGATCCATGCTCTCGCCCTTCCTGTGCCGTGCAGGGAGCGGCTCGAACAAAAGATGGTGCTCGGTCTTCTCGGTCGGGTGGGTCTCGGAATAAATAATCCATCCAGTCGCGAGAAGCGTTGTTGGTAAATCCTGAGGATTTTTTTTTTCCGGATTGAATGGGAAAGTAGGTAGTTAACACAGAAGATTCCGGGTTGCCAGGTTTAAAGGGTGCTACGGGTAAAATTTGGTTACACAAAAATGGGTGTAAATTGAGTATTTTTATGACGTAGGAGTACGTCTTTGTTTTCTATACGTACTAAACTACAATTTAAAAGAACTCAAATTGCGACCGTCATGAAAAGTGTGACCACTTGGTCATATCTCAGTCGTTTCTCCAACGATTTTTCAAAATGTTTACAACCAATCGATTCAAATAGAGGACATTGTTGATTTCGAGCTGTTAACTGTTACTGTTAAAAAACTCACAAAAGTTAAGCCTTGTCTTAAAGAGTATACTAATTCAAAGAATATTGCATTGTAAAATCAAAATGGCATACATTTAGTAGCGAAGTCCTACGTCATCATTTCGAATAATCCAATGGGGCTGTAACCTGTAGTTACTGATAAAAAAAATATTTCTCCTTTTGAAGTTCAATTATCATATGATACAGGGAAAATGATCAGCTCAGCTTCAGTAAAAAAATAATTAAGCAACGCGTTTCTGACGACTGAAATTTATGTTTCACTCTGAGCGTACGTGTAGTTTTTCTGTAAACATCGATTTCAATAGTTAGATCGTGTTACAAACAAAAATGGTGTCGTGATCGTTATAAAAACATTGAGGACGTACACAGAAACTGGCAAGTATCGATTTATGGGTGAAAAAAGTACCCATTTCGCAGTAAAGTAGTGTAACTTATTAAATGAGTAAAGCTTCTTCACCCGTTAATGAGTAAAGACCTAATACGCCAAATCAAGGAGTACTTTTTATCCATTTTCAAAACAAAGAATATTTAATCCCGGTCGAACAGAAACTGCGGGCCTCGCACCCACGGACTATTTGAGTGGAGCACTGGATTCTTTTCCCTCTTCATCAGGCAATTTTTGCCCTGGGCCTCAGTGGGAATGAGGATCTCTCTCCAATGCAGGAGTGCGGCACAACGAAATTGTTGCGACACATTCAACAGGGCATAACTTTTTTACCGTTGGGTAAAAATCTACCAAATTTTGCCAGAACTTTCTCATTGATGTGTATTGTGTTACATGCTGTCAAAACTTCGAGAAGTCGTGTTTTTCGGATTCAAATCGAAAATGGAGGACAACGCAACGTCGAGTTGAGAGAACAAATTCTTTTCCAAACGCCGGAATTTCCTGACCTTCTGTAGCACCGCAGCAGTTGGAAGAAATTGCCGAAACATTCACGCGTTCAACCGTCTCCAGAGTCGTTGAGGCCTGGTTCCGGGAGCGGCTGGCGTTGGACCACGCAGCAAGGAGCTGGAGAAAACCGAACCGGAGAACAAAAAGACGCAGGGAAAGTGAAGAAAGCGGATGAGTTAAAGCAAATCCCAACGACTCTGAGCCGTGGCCCCGGCTACAAAGAATCGGCATGTCGCGGAGCTACGTCCAGAATGCAAAGAAGAGAGCTGGACCACGTACATACAAGGTACAGAACTTTCCAGCAACGGCAACAATCGACGACAACTCAGCCACGGAAGCTCTACGAGAAGATGCTGACCAAATACCAAGCACCTGCCGCATTTCGTCGTCCATCCAGCAATACATGCTTG
>JASCZW010009640.1:0-41214 GCA_034211315.2 Aedes japonicus | reverse complement strand
AAGTCTTTCAGAGGAGCCACAAGAATGTCGCAACAAAGATTTAAAATGCTATAGAGAAAATGAAGCACGAAAGTGTTCAAGGTAAGTTAACAGTAATTGAACATTATCACAAATATTCATAATTACTGAAATATTTTCATTTCTCTACAGGACTGCTACTAATTATGATCTTTTCACTACATTGCAAATGACATCCCATCCGTTGATAGGGAGTCTCAAAACGACCAACTGTCAAAACATCTATGCAACTATTACCAGCTGAAAAGAAACTTTTGCAAATTCCCAAGACCAAGCCTGATTCAGACACAGAAGCTGATGAAGAAGGTAATCAGTAAGGCTTAATTATAAAATAACATGATTTAAAGCTTTTATTGCAGCAATAAATCAATTTAAAGTAGCGAAAACCTATTAAAAAATGAAATACATTAATTTTAACAAATTTGTTCAGAAGCAAAGAACTAAGAACCGATGAGCTCGCATATAAGTTTTGATTCCTATGCAGAGATATATCAAAAGACATTAATCACAGCTTTGTGAAATTGAATAATACCGTACCTATTTTTAGGTAAAATTAATTATTGACGAAATTGTATAGTCAGAGTTCATTAGTAACACTTACAATACCATTAATTAAATATTCAGTAATTTAAATACGTTCAAAGCAGCTACATCAAAGCCGATTACTTACTTGAATATACATTGCCTACGAAATTTATCACACTAAGTACTGCACACTCATATGAATTCACAGATTTCAGAAATATTTTACCGGAATCTTGACAACAGATCCTTTTGTAATCAATTTTTACGGATGCCGGTAGAATTTAACTGATTTCACGAAATATTTGTACATTTGTAAAAGTTTATCGAAATTTAAAAGATAGGTACACCTGAAAAGACGGACTGAAAACTTCATGTACCCGATGATACCCGGCGCATATTTTTTGTACACGTATACTTTAAGTGATGGTTGACCAAACTATTCAAAATTTGGCTGCAAAGTTTGCTGGTATCTCGAGTTATTGTTGTTGAAAATATGTATATTTTTTAACTTAAATCCGCTTTAAAACTCAAACAAAGCCGTTTAGACTTATAGACGTTCTTCAGCAAAGTTGTAGCGTTTCAATAATATTGATAACTTTGTTGAACATATTCAACCAATCTGGTAATGTTTTAGCCACAATAAAGTAAAAAAACAAGTTTTACGTAAGTCTATATACTAAATCAATTATATATCGAAATGCTTTCGATATAGGTACTAACAATCTTCAGCAAAGTTTCGTTAAATATATAGTTCTAAAACTTTGTTTGAAGACTTCAACCTTCTATCTTGTACCCACACAAAGTTAGTTTTTTAAACAAAGTATCACTTAAGTAATACTTTTGATAAGTTTTTAAAAATATGCGAAATAACATTTCTAACAACTTTTCCTGCAGACACCAAAGCGCTAAATGTGAGGAACAGTGTGAAAACACTTTTGACCGTCTTTTTTCAGATTGGTCCCACTGTGCACTGCACCGCAGACACAGTCATAATTTCAGTGAATACAGCAAAAATTGCATTCGCCTCATTGAGTTTTACTCGGACCCTGCACAGTCACCCGCCTGAATTATGTATAATACGTATGGTTGTCACGGAGAGTTGTGACTACACAGATTGGGCATAAAAACGACTTTTATGTGAGTCCTCCCCGTGGGGCGTTGAGAGCAGTCCGTTGCCAAAGGCAATATGGCAATATGGGATTGTGGCAATGCACTCATTAAATTATTGAATGCAAGCACTCATATGCAAATGCAAGAGGTGAGGGAATACCCAAACCAACGCAGATCCCACAATATTTCATTGTACGATAAATGACAGCTGTACAATCCAAACGGTTATGCTTGAACGTCATCTTAATGAAATCCCTTATCGTAAAATCCCGAAATTGATTACTTGATCCGAAAGGCCCTCTAAAACATGTACAAGCTAAATAAAAACCAACCACAGCGAGACAATGGTAGATTGCTTTCATTTTTTGTCACGTGAATTCAACTTCTTTCTCAGGCAGCATTTATTTTCTTTTCACTTCTCTCGACAAGACCGATTTTCCGGTGTAATCTAGAGCTTTTAAGAATTCAACATAAAACGAAACGTTTTCTTTTTCTCTACTCAGCGGTTTTACTGTGAGGGGATTTCATTCCATTTTCTCTCCGATTCCCTTTGTCCATTGTCTCTGTCCCGATCGCTTTCGCGAGTTGAGGAACTGAAGTTTCAGAATTGGACCGTGCAAAGGGAGTCTTTGAGAGAGGGGAATAGTGAGCGGTATTACTAATAAGATGACATTTAAAAGAAAATTTAACTATCCATAACAATGCTTATCACGGGTATTCCACGCATCTGCACTGTGCTTCTTAGTCGCTTGTTAAGAAGGTCCTATGTGTAGTTTCCTGAGGTACCTACATATGACTGGGGTACGAGGAACCTAAGGAAAGAACGAGTAACCAAATTCGTTGGGTCCTGGGTCGTATGCTGACAGCTGCTCAATTTTTATCCTGCTGATTTCAGCACTGTGTCGACTCATCCGTTGACTACGGCTCCCAGACGGAGTCGTGTGAAGACATCGACCAGTGCTTGCAGCTAGACGAAGTAATATCCCAGGCACGGTCTAGCTTCCAGATTAGACAGCTCTCTGAACCTAGACAGATCTACCAAATATCTAATTCGACACCGTAATATCATTCGACGTCAATACCAACGTTCTGACCAACATTTATCGTCTGAAAATAATAATCCAAGCCAGGTTGATGGACCAAAGAAATCGGGAATTTGCTAACCATCTTCGCTAACTCCCAGACTTTGACAAAAGATGACTAAAGTCCTCAAAAATAAGCCGATACCTATCCCTCCTCTTTCCTCTCCGGATCAAAATACGGACTCATCGCTACTACTAACACCTGTCGAAAAATCCAATGCATTTGGCCGTCACTTTGTGGATTCCCATAACCTAGACCGTGCAATTGTGAGTCCGCACGAACCTGCCGTTCAAGAGGCAATGCTTAGAGTCACTGAATCTCCTATAGTTGTATTACGATAGCAGCCATCAAATCAACCAAAATCATGAACGCCCCAGGTGTCGATGAAGTACTCAATCTTGAATTGAAGAACTTAAGCATTGCCTTTTTTGTCCACCTGGTCGCGGTCTCCAACAAACGCTTGGAGCTTGACGTCTCGTTGGAAGTTAGCTGAAGTTACCCCAATCCACAAGCCTGGCAAAGACCCACTAGACCTACCAGTACAAGAAACTATCGCCCCATCAGCTTATTATCTTCCATCTCGAAGCTATTCGAAAAGCTGATCCTCAGCCGTTTGTTGGAATTCTTAAACCAGAATAAAATATTCCTCCTAGAGCATTTCGGTTTTGGGTGAGGTTATTCCACAGTCTACCAGTTTTCAAGGGTTACTAAAATCTTAAGGTGGAACAAGTCCGTTTTAAAACCATCTGCCATGG
Organism: Aedes japonicus; assembly: GCA_034211315.2. Lineage (NCBI taxonomy): Eukaryota > Metazoa > Arthropoda > Insecta > Diptera > Culicidae > Aedes > Aedes japonicus. Next base: position 37,723 of record JASCZW010009640.1, on the reverse strand, counting down.
AATTGTTGGACGCCGAGAAGGCGTTCGACAATTTCTGACATGATGGTCTTGTGTATAAGTTGCATCGGTTCAACTTTCCGATCTTCCTAGTGAAAATCATCAAATAGGCAGATAGGCGATTCCAGGTCTTTCTAAGTGGTTCCCATTCCGATGAGTTCTATATTGCACTGGGGTCCCACAGGGGAGCCTCCTAAGTTCCATCTTATTAAACATCTTCACGACAGATGCTCCTCCCCTGGTGGTATTTTGTATATGTTCGCAGATGACGCTGCCATCATCTTCAAGGGTCGAGTGATTCAATCTCCGGCACGGTAAATTCAGGAAGGCCTGGATGTGCTGTCCGACAACTTCAACAGGTGGGAGATTAGTATCAACGCAGCGAAAACAAAGACCATTCTGTTCCTACATTCAAAATCACCTCGGCTTGTCCGCCTGATAATGTGAAAGTCCACGTCGATAGCACTCCCATCGAATGGTTCCGTGAAGTAGTACACCTCGGTCATACCCTTGAAAGCAAATTGCTATTTAGATCCCACGTAGACAAAATATCCACAAAATACTCCATCTTCAAGAGGTCTCTATACCCTCTCATAAACCATGCTAGGCTGAAGATCATTCATGTTAACCCTGCTTACTGTACTGTGAGGTGATAATGTAGTTCCTTGGAAACGTAAAGCTTCCCTTAACGGCTAAACGAACTACGGAGGGAGTGCCATACGGCGCTTTGGGGTGGATGCCAGTAAAACCCCAATTATGGTAACTGGCTGCAAAAAGGATAACGAGCTGGCTCCTGTATCGTCTCCCTCAGTACTACCGGGTGACACCGAGCAGGAAATTGATAGGTTCCCGTGGCACAGGTTGTCTCCGTCCCATTAAAACTTTGGCAGGCCTCCAGTACGTTCCGTTCTCCACCGCCCGACCTCCCAGTAGTTTCAGATGACCCTATACCTGAATTACGCTGATCAGGCTCAGAACACGGTTCCTCATGAAGGGCCGTGTCAACCCTCGCATGGCCTCCCTGCTCGCCTTCAAGCTTGCATAGATAACCATTGGATCACTATAGAAACTACTCCACGTGGGCTTGGATAACGGCTGGAAGGGGGCATAACCAAATGGAGGATAATACCTCTCAGGAACGACGAAACCCCAGGAGAAAGCGAATCCGTTCGCTAAAGGCGGCCTAGTGAGGTCCCCACCAAATAAGAAGGTGGGATCTGGTGTGTTCGACACTTGCAGAAGTGTAACGGCATCGGAAGCAGGTGCCACTAAACTAGACGTGGCCATGGATGGGCCACATCCGGGCGATGGATAGGATGCGGGAAACCCTTCCTAAAATAATGGAGGCGTCCGAGTAGTTGGATGCGATCATCGACTTTACGTCATCAAACTTAGCCATGAAACATAGCCTCCTGCATGCAAGGAGAGGGAAGAGCGGGAAGCAGACTTAGATGGAAGATTCCGTCGCCATGGGAGATTCCATCCCATCTACCATGGAGGTAAGGACCTCCAAGCGGGCTAGGCTATCCCCGGGCGAAACGGCATCTGGCGCTTCAAAGAAGCGGATAGTGTCGGACGCCCCCATAAGGAACGAACCTACGTGAACGTGGCGGCGGGTTAAGAGGATCCATCGTCAAAACCAGAGGATCGGCGGTTCCAAACGAGCAATCACCAGAGCTGCTACAGGTGATGGTTGGGGGACTCTTTTCGAACAACGACCCGCCTCCATGGCCCCCCGCTGCCGTAGATTTGTCCCATGACCAGCGTTCCAGTATCCCAAGCCTTAACGCTTTCATAGCGGCGAAAGGGTGGGTGGCTCAGCCGGACACCCGTGACCACGTGGGCATTGACATGGATACAACAAGGCCGGCGACGAGGTGACGGTGACGAACGAAGAACTTATTGCGATAGCAAAGTCGCTAAAGGTGAACAAAGCACCGGGACCGGATGGTATTCCGAACCTGGCCATCAAGACGGCTATCTTGCTGGATCCAGAAATGTTCAGGGTGTTGATGAAAAGGTTTGTGAACGAGGGCGTTTTCCGGACGCCTGGAAAATTCAGACCCGTGTGTTGCTACCAAAGACAAGGAAGCCACCAGGAGATCCATCGGCATATAGACCTATATGTCTGTTGTATATAGCAGGTAAGGTGCTCGAGAGGGTAATCCTAAACATACTGACAAAATACTCAGAGGGTATATGCGGTCTGTCTAATAATCAGGATCAGTCCGTCACCACGGCTGAGGTGGAAGTCCAACGCAGGAGGCGAGGAGTACGATACTGTGCAGTGGTCACCCTTGACGTGAGAAGTGCATTCAATCACGCCAGTTTGCTCCAACGCCTTCAGGTTTTTGGGTACCTGTACAAGATTCTTGGAAGTTACTTCCAGAATCGCATGTTGGTACAACACAGACGTTGGCCAGAAACATGACCAGATCACCGCAGATCACGGACGAGGTAGAGCTAACGGCCTCTCACTCCATTGACATTGTGGAGAGATGGATGAGCTCCGGGAAGCTGGAGCTAGCCCACCATACGACTGAGGTCACGGTGATAAATAACCGAAAATCGGAGCAACATGCGACGATCAGTGCAGGTAACTGCACAATAGATTTGAAGAGGTTCTTGAGGTTTATTTGGGTCATGGTCAACGATAAGCTGTCCTTTGTCAGTCACGTCGATTACGCCTGCAAGAAAGCCTCTATGGCTATATCGGCATGATCCCGCATGATGTCGAATAGATCGGAGGTGCAAAGGAGTAAGCGTAAACTCCTGGCAAGTGTCGCCCTGTCACCTGCCCTGGATCACCGCCTTGAGTAGCAAGAACTACACTAGTAAGCGTGAGAGTAAAAACAAAACCTGCTTACCGTTAAATTCTCGAACCCGCCATCATATTCCGTACAGTATCGTCTTATACGCTAGCGGTGGCATTTCTCCACCTTCTCTTGAAATCCTCGATCCCATATGCTTTCTTTTTAGTTTCGAAGAGTTTCCGCTTCACCAGAGCCCAGTATTGTTCTACCCGGCGAAGTTCTGGGCAGTTATGTAGGTGGATTGGCTATTTTTGGCACGTATTTGACCTCTTGCTCCTTATACAATTCCAGGACGAATTTGGCATATCGACAAGAGGCCAACTCAGGCCAAAATAGAGCTGAATAGCCGTGGCTTCTTGTAAACGGTAGCAACTGCTTTTGCAGACATTTTTTCGCGTATATATCGTTACAGGGTGCGGCAGAAAATAATGCGAAAATTTGTTCTATTACTTTCAAATCCCATTTTCAATTAATTCAAGCAATAATATCAACATTTTCGAGTGCAGTTATCTTTATAAAGTCCTTTTAAACAAATTCATTCAATGTGTCCTCCATTTTTATTAAAAACATCCTCGAGCCGACGCCGTAAGCCAGAGCATGCCTTTCGGATGTAGTCCTCCGACATTGACTGCCATGTGCGTGTTATGGTTGACTTCAGGGGTTTCACAATAGGGTGTGATGTTTTGCAGGCTTGTGCTGCAATATATGCCCAAAATGGAATAATCCAACGGATTAAGATCTGGACTGCAAGGGGCCTACAAATCCTTCGTCCAAAAGTTCATGTTATCGTTCAACCATTGTTGGGTTCGATTGGACGTGTGACACGGCGCTCCATCCTGCAGTAGGACAACGTTTTGGTGCTCGGAGAAGTTGGCCTTCACCCAGGGAAGCACTTGGTCCTTTAAAATACCGATACACACTTCGGTATTGATTTTAACTCCAGCATCAATGAAAACAGGCGACATTTTCAAACCGTTGGACGCCACCAAGCCAAACATCATGACACCAGCCGGATGTTTGGTTTGAAATTTGAATTTCAGTTTTTCCGGAAAGTTCTCCATTTTCTGCGGTGAAATGAACCGGTCCGTGCGGCTGTTGGCCACAGCATCGATGCTGAAAAGCTTTTCATCGGAGAGCAGGATTATCATTTATTCCTTCTTCAACAAGAAAAGCAATCTCTTGGAGCGAGTCACTCGTAGTTTCTTGACCCGGTCCATAATCAAGTGGCGTTTCACTCTGGCTCTGGAAGATGCATGCAGGTCTTCTTTGATGATTCTCCGCATGGATTTCTCCGAAATATTGGCTTCCTTTGCAAGTTTTCTTATGGAACGCACCGGGTTGCGAGCAATTTTTGCACGCACCGATTTGATCACGTTCCGCGTGCGTGCAAAGCGCAGACGTCCACTTCCCGGCTTCCGCTGCCTAGGACCATCCTGCAGGGACTTTTTTATGCGGTAAACTGTTGCCAAATGGCACCCTACCACCTTGGCAATCTCTTTCGGCTTCTTCTGGGCGAGCAACAAACTGGTGATCACTTCTTTTACGAACATTTTGACGAAATTGGAATAAAACAAATAGCATGTTTGGATGCAGCACTTGAAAGTAAACATAAACAAATACACTTTCGACTGAAATTAGTCACTAGCTACACGAATTAACCCAATACTCAAGTTTGAACATTTTCGCATTATTTTCTGCCGCACCCTGTAAACTCGGTACTTTTAGGCTAGGCTTTATTGCCAAGTTCGATTAGAAATCGCCTCATCGTGAGGGATTTTGACTGATTTTGGCAGTGAAAATATTAGGTTAACTTTGATTTTAATTTTCAGTTTTGGTCATCAATATAAGACTCGCTTTATCTACCAGGAGCGTTTTTTGCTACCGCAATAAATCTGGTATTTTGCAAATAACTAGAATCCTCATAACGAGAGCTCAAGAAGCATGCCTTATAGACAATTAAAATTCCCTACCGATGGTAACCAACAATTTCAGAAAATATTTCGCCAATCCAGTTCATTCAAAATGCCGCTCGGAACAAAACAGGAGCAAAAGCCTGTCAAACTCCACTCTGCGCCTGGCATAGTTCATTTTCTTCCACAAAACCCACTAATAACTCTCACCGCAATTGTTTTTTTGTCGACACGGGTCAAGCTGGTCCATCGAGAGACAAACAGAGAAAATACTCGGAAGACAAATTTAATTTTATTGTGACACATAAAAGCTCGAAACTCGGGAGCGCCTCCCTTCGCTGTCCGTCCGTATCTGATCCCGTTCCGATGAAACGGTGCTGCCATTCGAGCAATGGTTAAAAGAAGCGGCCATTGCGGCCGGGGGCAGAGCGGTCAACATCGGTTGTGGTGGAAATGCGGGACTGATGGCACGTGTTTCTATCCATTTTTGCTCTCGTGCCGCCGCTGCTCTGCTCCGTTGTGCCAGTATACCTACCTACTGTTGTCGTAGAAATGAGTGAGTGGCAGTGGCAATGAGTTTCAACTATGTTCGCAATTTATATTTTCGTTCGCCTAGCATCTTCCGGGCGGCGGATTTGGTCCTCCCTCGCCTCAGGAGGTGAGAAGTTGAAAACTGCCCGGTACAGTATAGAAATGCTGTGCTATGCCACCGCGCAGCGAATTTCATAAACTCATAAAGCATTTATGAATTTTTGTTTTCCAACGATGGTTTTTCGCTACGGGTGAAACCCTGCGAGGAAAGAATAAAAAGCTTCGGAATGTTTTTGAAATGAAATTCATTTTCTGTATGTCCGACTGCTTTGCAGAAACGACGATGAGATGCTTTTATTGCTGTTTGTTCGAGTAAAAATGACCAACGTTAATTTTTGATTTGCTACGCGAAGCGGTTGCTGAAGGTTTGCGGTTAGTGAGCAAGGATGTTGCGACGAGAGGAGGAAATTTTAAACTCAATTTTCCCGTCAGTCAACGGTAATGATTGCGAGCGAACGGAATGGAATGGGAATGCGATGGATTTTTTTATCATATTATGATTCTTTGCCTTACCTGTAGCGCAAATCAGGTTTAATTTGTTTGTGGAAATACGCTTCAAGGCATAGATCACTTAATTTTTATTCTAAAGACAGATAATTTTAAAAAGTGCCTTTTTTGCACTTGTTTGTTATTGAGTTCAGGTAGGAACTTTTTGAAAAATTAAGAATCTCATATTAGTGTGTAACTAGAATGACCCTTTTTCAATACCCCTGATAACTGTCAAAATAGTTATAAAATTCTAAAAATAGATCACATCACCCTGTCAACCCTGTCAACACGCAGATCAATTCTACAAAAATGGTTCGAAAAGTTACTGTTTCGAGAATTAGCAAAAATAGTGAAGTGTTAGAGGTCTACTGGTTTCAAAATCGTGAAGTGTGGTAAAACTTGTTCTCTTGAAGACCTACCGAAATCCGGACGCAAAAATGGGTTAATGGACGGTAAAAAGGAGCTAGCAGCGGTAGATCGTTTGGAGTCAAAGAAATCATATTCTGATCGCAAAATTGCAAAAAAAAAATAAAACTAAGCATTAGGTCAGTTTTAAAACTGTGCTAAATATCAAAAAGCAGTAACAAAATCAGAACCTATAAAAAGCAAAAAGCACCTGAATAGACGAATGCCCAGAAGGCATTATCGAAAACTAGGAGACCAAGTTCGCACAACCTTCTCCAGAAAGAACCAACCCGAGGCATTCTGATGAACGACGAAACGTACGTTAAATTGGAAACCAGTACACTTCCATGTTCCCAATTCTATACTGCTGTTCAGAGCAAGGATGTACCCAATGATGAACGTTACATAAGTACCGGAATGTTCGGAAAGAAGGTGTTGGTTGGCGATTTGCCCTTGTGGCATGAAAAGTTTTTCGTATTTCACAACGATCACAATCAACGGAGAATATTACAGGAAAAAGTGCATCTAAAAACGACTGCTACGTATCTACTGAAAGCATACTGTTCCTCGATTGTTTTTGGCCTGGATCTAGTATCGACTCACCTGCGGCTATTTTTATACTTCTCAAAAATGAAAAAAAAAAACAATTTTGTCAAAAAACGGCAAAACTCTTCAAAATGTCCTGGTCTACGATTCATTGAAAGATACTGGGCAATTGTTAATCGGAATCTCAAGTGACACATTAGATGAGGTAAACAACTTCAACAAATCCTGTCCTTGCTCAGAAGATGAACATGCAGTTCAAATAGCCTCGATACGCGGTTCGATCTTGGAATTTTACGATTTTTGTTAATTTATCGACCCCTTGGACAAAGGGTATGACTGTCATACTAATGCAAATATGGTGCTGGCATCTAAAACTCTCATCAATTATTAACTATGTTTTATACTCAGAGCAAACTTTTAACATGGGACTAATTTGAAGTTATGGGCACGATGGGTTAAACAACTAATAAACATGATCGTTCACACAAAAAATATGGGAAGAAACATAGAGAAATAAGATAAAGTTTGCATTGAAAAAAAAAATTGAACAAAAATTGCCGATTTTTCATGGGTTTACCTTCACTCGCACTCAGGAACTTACCCATGCAGCATCAATCATAGTAACCCTGACTCATGGGCAGACAAAGTTTGACAGCTCTACCAGTCGACTCTAACCGTGATGGCAAAAACAGTGAAGCAACTCCGTTCAGAAGTGTGCGCGTTCAAAGAACGGCACTCCGCCACATCAAAAACGGACATCATGCGGCACTTTGTGGACGCCGGATACGCCCGTTCCGGCATCTACAACATCTTGGCACTATCAGCCAACAATCAGAGCATCGACAGAAAGCCCTGTTCCGCACGGCCGACGACCTTGGGCGACAAGATGCTCCATGCTGAAGAGAAGATCAAGGGAAAAGTGGCTACATCGCTGCGTGCGCTTGGCCGGGAGGTCGGTTCAACCGGCCAAACAGTGAAAACGTACCTGGCAAACATGAACATACATGTCAGGAAGAGGAAGTCTCGTTAATTGGTTTCGGAGCGGTAGCGGATGGTCAACTCGATTTTCCCGGCGAATCGCGACGTGGCGGTGGTGATGGACGACGAGACCAATCTTACTCTGGATGACAACACCTGGCAGGGCACTTCGTATTTTACTTCCCCAACGAAGGAAGTGAGCTCCAAGGTGAAGTTCATTTCACACACCCAGTTCCCCAAGAAGATGCTGCTATGGCTGAAAATCAGTGAGAAGGGGATGTCAAAGCCGCACTTCTTTTGCTTTGGACTGGCCGTGATCGGGGAAATTTATAGTACAAAATGCCTGCACAAAGTTGCGTCGTTCATCAAGAAATACCATAAGGACCCACTACTCGAAGCGATCGTTGAAGGAGATGGAGCGGCTGAATATCGATGTGATACCCAATTCGGTGAACCCACTCAACGTCCCCAGCTGAATTTCTGAGGCAAGCTGAAGTGTAAGATCTACTCCAACAATTTTGTCGCAAAAACTGAAGAGGAATTGATACATAAAACGGAAAAAGAACACAAAAACATGCCTACACGCATGATTTTGTCCGCCATGGCGAATGTTCTGGTTAACTGCCAGATAACCATCCGAAAAAAGTCCATTTTTTTCATGCAACGTTATCAACTTATTGAATTGGATACTATCTATATGTATGTATGTATGTAGGAAGCCACCGTGGGCCTTGCCCTGCATGCGGTTCCACTTAACAGAAAGATCATGCTTTGTTACCGTTTTAAATTCAACATACTGCTGTATGAAGGGTCAAAAAGGGGTTGGGCAGGCCCGTAAGCAGAGACACTTACGCTAAACCTGCGGGAATAAAAGAATCTCCTTCCAACAATATGATCCGATAAAACGAATAACATAATACGCAATTCAATTAAGCTTTCCACTAGATGGTTTGTTAGAGAAAGGCGCGTCAAATTCATTACAACTGTTGGAGTAGAATGTACCAATCATGAATGATAGACACATCCCCTCCTAGACTCCGGTTCGCTGTCCACTCCATTGTCCAATTGCAACTTCAATGATGCCCTGATGCACCCTCCCCTCCCAGTACTTAAATATTTTAATTCAATGAAATATAATGAGGTGCATGTAATATAATATATGATATTTAAAGGAAATAAGTACAAAAAGTGTATGTAGTTTAAAACAGTAAAAGGAGTAGCTTGTTCTGTACAATGTTTTCAAACTTACAAGTCAAAATTTCCTTTCTGCTGGTTCTAGGGAAGAATAACATGTAACAGCTGAAGTCAGAACCTTTAAACAAAATATAATCAGCGCTCTGTGTTAGAACTTACTGCTGGGTTAATCCTGTAATTTAAAAAATGTGATAAAATAATTAAAATAGTATTAAAAGGCATATGACACTAATATACAGCTTGTTGCATCTTTACAGCTCAATCAGTGGCAGATGAATGTTACTCTGGAATGTGAAGATCATTTTGCAATCAAATACAATATAAAACATTTGATTATACATTAAAAATTAAAAAATATGTATGTATTCATGACATATGGATAAACATACTCAGCAGAATTGGAAAGAATTTAATAATTTTATTTATATCCAATGATCTACAATAATAGAAAACACCTCAAGATACAATGCCATAAAATATCTGTACTATCTGGACTCAACTTCTTGTAATCTTAAAGTAGATGAAATTTAATTATTATTATTTACTTTTTTAATGAATAAATTTATCATGATTATAATAATAAACAGTGATGATATGATGAAAATAATCCGATGTTGTAATGAGATATTAAATAATATACATATTGAAATAAAATGCAGCTATTTGCCTCTTCTGCTGCGAAGTTAAATGATATAAACTCTGAAATGTCGAAAATTTCTAAAGTGATGCAATGAAAAAAAGGTTATCACCGGGCAGCCTAGCAGAATGCAAAAGAAAATTTAAGCAAACAGTAAGCCGAAATAAATTTCATATGATTATGATTACTGCCCAAAGAGGGAAACTTAACCAATCCACAAATAAAAGAAAGAGAAGAAAATGCAGGAAATTAGAATTTTCCGAAAACTTTTGATTCCTAAAAATAATTTAAGATTACTATACAATACTTGGAAACTCCATGGATGATCTGAAATTATGTACCGTATAAAGAATACTTTCATTTTTCGTGGTAGGATAAGATTTCAGCATGGTACCTTACCGGGGTTGCGCTTCCGATATCGCGTTGGTGGGACTGCCTCCTTAGGTATAGTTGACGCGAAACAGCGTTTCTTACTCAACCATTGGATGCCAGAACAGACACTGTTCAAGCCGTACCTCCTTGGTGAACAGACACTCGGCACGCACCTCCTCAATCTAGCTGAAGTCAGAAGGACAACAGTGCCCAGGCTGCACTTCCAGCTAAGTACGCAACTCTTAGCTGGCGGTATTTGTCATCTATAGACCCGTGGAAGCATGAGGTAGCAACTTGTAAGACCAGAGCTATGTTGCGGGGACGCACGCTCCTTTGCGACTCACCATTTTGCAGCCCTTATTGAATTGGATACCATCTATTGAATAAAAGACACTCTCAACCTCCGGTCCTCACAAGACCCTATCTTAAGTATCCTCGGATCAAATGATCATAAAAGACTGCTAGCTGAAACAAGTTGTCAGTTTGACAGTAGCAATATGAGGAGGTGCAACTGAAAAATGTTTACCAGTAAATCACATTGTATATTGTCCATTCCATTTATCTAACTATTACTATTATCTAACTATTACTTATAGCAACAAGACAAGAATGACAGGTTCAATTGGTTTTTCAGCATATGTTTTGCTTTTAACCTTAAAATGGTATTTCTAATTTCAGTTATTTTCTTTTTTAAAATGGCTACTATTTCCATAGAAGACATGATGAAAACAAGCAGTGGTTTTTGAAACTTGGTTAAGTTAAAAAAAAAAGAGAGAAGAGTCCTGGTAATACAGATGTCGGCAATTTAAGTGCTACATTGAAAAGAACATGTGAATTCAACATCATGGAACCTCTTTATTTCAAATTTAAGCCAATCTACTTGATACAGTTAATTGTTTGAAAAATCATCGATAAAACTCAAGATGACCACCTGTGAAAGAAATTACCTTTTTCAAACGGTCAAAAAACGCATGGTATGCTACCCGCAGGTGTTTTTCTGATATTAGCTACCATTCACTAGATCTCTTTTTACGACGACGCCGGTGGTGTATTGGTAAGCGTGACTGCTGCTTGACACCCCAGTGGGTCTTGGTCCTATCCCAGTCAAAGTCAGTGGTTTTTCTGAGGCGAAGAAATCTGATCACGTCTTCTTTCCAAAGAGAAGTAAAGCCGTTGCAACATGTTTAGAGTGAAATGGGGCAAAATAGACCATTTTTCGAACCCGGCACATCATGAAACCGGCACCATTCGATTCCTGAGAGTTTTTCTCATAAGATATGTCCTTTTTCATGCAAAAAATATAGCGGCAATTGTAGTTATCGGAGTAAAAACTGATAAAAAACACATGTTTAGGGTGAAATGAGGCGAAATAAACTATGTTTCGACCTCTGCACACCATGAAACTGTCACCATTCGATTCCTCAGAGTTTTCCGCATAAGATATGTTCCATTTTAAACAAAAAATAGAGCGGCAATTGTAGTTATCGGAGTAAAAAATAATAAAAAAACACTTTTAGGGTAAAAAACTATTTCTCGACCTCTGAGAGTATTCACATAAGATAAGTCCCTTTTCAAGCGAAAACTACAGCGGCAATTGTAGTTATCGGAGTAAAAACTGAGCGAACACACCGAATTAGGGTGAAATGGGGCAAAATGAGCCACTTCCAATGCTCTGCACAGGATGAAATTATTAGCAATCGATTTATTGGCGTTTTTTCCTATAGAAAAACATCATTTCATGTACAAATACCAGTGGATTTGAAATAAGTCCGATTACAGCTTCGTTTATGCCCACTGTGCGTTGGTCCCGACTCATGTGTTGATGAGTGCTATATGTAGGGTCCAGATGGTACACACTTAAAAATTCTTCAGGGGCTCGGTTAAACATTTAGCTGAATTCACTCGGCATTTTTGTATTGAACTGATAACTCGGCAAAAAATCACTAGAAACTGAAATATCGGGTAACTTAATTACTAAACCGATTTTCGGCAACATTAGGAGCCGAGCACAAACGTTAACCAAAAATCGACCGATCTCAGCTGCCTATCATGCCGAAATAACGGTTTAGCAGTGGTGTAAGCCGACCCAGACAACCAAAATGCACGTATATTGAAAGTTGTTTTTATGATATACAAACATATATGTAAGTAAACAAATCGTATTGAATGCAAAAATATGGCTTATACGTGCAAAAGTGGAGGCCATATACGTGCAAATTTCATTGATTTCTTAAACGAGTTTATTTGATATCATATGCGATTGAATCTGTAATAATAAATTCGATTTAAAAAGGTTAGCGATGTATATCCGATTTAGTTTGTTACGCAGTACGATGAATAAATGACACATCGCATAGAAGTCGAAAATTTGCATTCTTTACGATTAAACTTAAACATAATACGATAAAGGCCACAATTAATTGCGATTTTGACTAAATATATAGGAATATACGATAGTATTTCAACAATGTTATACGATATGTGGTTGTCTGGGGAGGCTCGGCTTTTTATCTGACAACCGCCATACGCCATATTGTTTTCATTTGCAAGTGGAGTAAGTTTGTGGAACGGTGAAAAAACATACATTTATTGGCACTACATCAATTATATTGATAAATTCTACGCCGACTCACCGGGCTCAGGGCTGCTTTTCTCCATCCTCGGTTGCGCCCACGCTCTCCAACTCTTGGCTTACCTGATGCGTCCATGTAGCAGTCTGTACTCCACGCCTTCTTGTACCAGTCAGCCAGCGGATTTGACGCAAAACACCATCTATGCAGGGTATTGCCTATAGGCATAAAATATTCAATATTTCCATGAAAATCACAGCTAACTAAATGAATTTTCAGTTTGACCCAAACCGAGATAATCGGTTAACATAATAAAGCCTAGATCGAAACCGAGAGGTCGGCTGTGCGGATCTAGGTTTCAGAAAGCCGAGACTTGGCATAAAATTCTAAGTGTGTAGAGTCGTCTCCCTGAGGTCGGTGGTTTTCTCCACGTTGTGAAGAAATAGGCCGACGAAAAATAAACGAATAAAAATATATGTCTCTTTACGTTTTACAAACATTCATGTTTTTCTGGAGCAGGCTCTGGTCTACAACATACTCCATACAGAAAAGTCCATTAGATTAAAGTCAAGCAAATTAGCTGGCCACTCCGTGCTTGAAATTAATCCTGGAAATCTTCAGCAATCCACAGCTGAGTCTGTTTCGTTTAATAAGCCGGTGCGGAGTGTTACATTTTGTAGAACCAATTCCCTATAGTTCTACATTTTGTAGAACCAATTCCCTATAGGTTTTGTTGATTAATGTTCACCCTTCAGGAACAAAAACTAGTGGAGTTAGACTGTTATTGGTAATTCCGGCCCAAACCATCATTGAAGCAGGGTTTTGTCGTTGAGTGGCCGTCAAAACGTCAGCTGACGTCAGAACTTGTTCAAGATTTTTTCGTCAACTGGACAAAGATTTTTCATTAGAGCTTTACTGACAAACGTGAACAATGGCTTCTTCGGTAAATTTCTCGTGGCACAAAAACTACCAATGTAAGCCTCCAGTTTTAGCGGATAGGTGAACAACTATGCCTCTTCGAAATTACCGTGGTGAATTGATTAGGCAAGTTTTCAATGATAAGTAATTCGCGGAAAAAGCGATTGTTTACGTTTGTCAGTTAGGATCTAATGAAAAATCTATGTCGAATTAAACCCTATCGTTTTGTTTGTTTACGAATTCCTAAATAGTGAAGTGCTTTCGTCCGCAAATGCGCTATTTTCCAACTTTGCTTTCACGGCCCTTTGCCGCAATATCACTCGCGCCTTTTTTTTTTTTGCTTGATTCTAAGATCGTGTACTTTTTGTATCTTATATGGTTTAGTCTAAAGCCTCCTGTTAAGACACAACGGAAAGATCCATCAGCTCGAATCTTCAGTCAGTAGTGCACTCTCTTTGACGCAATATTCTTATCAGTCCTTTACATCTACCGATCATGATCTGCCGATCATTATTGACAATTCCCGAATTTGTATCAGTTTTCTACCTACCCATGAAGTTTTACAAAATAAAACACCTTATTTTATCATGCATGCTGTAGTAGCTGTAGCTTGACGTACACCATCATATCGTTTTTAGTACACAGAAACAAAAGCGTTCACGAAAATTAACAACAGACCGTGAACTAGTTTACGTTTTCACGTTCACGGTGTATTTTTGTTTGTTCTCGAATTCATGACTGCAGTTCCCACATCCGGGCACGACTTTTTTTCCGTGTAGAGCCAGTGTCCAGGAACAATATCCATCTGCCCTTTTCCTGCTTAGATCAAAGCAAAAACTGCACATTATTCTTCTAGATCAATTCTTCAGGCTTCAATACGATTACTAAAACAAGTTGAACATAGTAAACAAAGCAACAAGGGGAGGCCCGATGTAATTTTATGAGCAACATTGTCATAGCTCAAAATTTGTTGTAGCAGTTCAATTTTCGGATCATATACAGTATGATATGTGTCATCATATCAAATGAGATGATAATTATGAAAACTCTAAGATTGAGACGCCAAAGATTGCCATTTCTTATCAGTTTCAAGTATTTTGACAGATTCCATATACAAATTTCGGTCTCTTTTGAAAAATAATTTTGAGCTCATTATCGGCAATGTGCCGAGCCGAACTTACACGTACGAAAGTACTTTTTCAGAAAGTCGTTGTGAGCGTAGGTATCTGATTACCACATAATATCCAAAACTTGGAATAAGCGTAAAAAGCACACAATAAAAACCACAGAACACAATAAAAATCACGATTAGCATCAAAATCCGCGATACAGAAGCGTTATATAAATGTTGAGAAAAATCATGCAGCTTGCAACAGGACCGGAACCGGAGTCGAAACCATACATTCCTCACACATCTCAGCTTGCTTATTCTATTGGTTTAATGAATAGGTTATCATCGAGACCGAAAGAAACCATGTTTGTTAACAACCACCTGATAGCACAACCAAATTTGCATATAAATCATTCCGTTCGTTGCTACAATTGCAACCAGCAAATAAAACCCAAGCCGTAAGAAGGTAAACTCTCGTAACAATAGAAATCTCGGTTGGAAAAAGTACGATACGCTTATCCTCCCTTAATCTTATAGATCATCACAACTTTCGACGCGATAATTTTCACCTCCTTATTCCAAAACGCACAATCATCATGTGGCATCAGATTTAGGTTCAATTAAACTTTGCCCAAGAAGGATGATGTTATTTTTTCCTTCCGCTCGAATTTCCTTAAACTTTCCATTTTCTTCTCGGTATTGATTAATTTATAAACCTACTTGAAAACTTTTTCCGGCCAAAAGTTCATGCCAAAACGCGTTGGAGGATCATGCTTCTCGCATAACCCGAAATGGTTCACAGCTGGTTTAATCGGTATGATGGCTCCACGCTATCTTGCCGCCGTTGGATGCTGCGTTTGCTTGTTTGCACAAATTCTAATTGCGTGCAAAGACCGAAAGCAATTTTCAGCTCGAGCACTTCAACATCTGGTTCCTGTACTAGCTGCCATTCTGCATGGCATTCCGGCATGGGTTTGGTACCGCGCTTTTTCTTCGAACGAATCAAATCAACGTGGGATTAAACGTGTACTCTTCATATTGTTTGTACCGTAAAAAGGGGTATCGTTGATAATGCGGGTAACTTTGACCAAGCAGAAGACTCTGAATTTGATGGCTCAATACATATTATTTATATTATTTTCGGATTATGACTTAATACATATTCATTATATTATTTTCGGATAAAACATAAGTGTATCATTTCATAGTTGCATTGACATCTAATGAATGTTTTGACAATGAATTTTCTGGATATTTGATATAACAATTTTATTATTTTTTATATCAAAGGACAATTTTTAAAAGCAAAAATAAAACCATTTTTACTCAGAATATATGCCATTTTGTCATGAAATCGAATTTTCCAAAATAATCGGTAAGCAACTAGATACGTTCAACTCCTGTTTGTTTCTTTTTATTTTATTTTTTCTATGTTGAATTTGCGTCGCCGACAATCTCGGTAAACATACTTTTGCAGCGATCCATAAAAAATTAAAAATCGCTCCATAAAAAACGCATTTATAACTCATAAGGGAAAAAAACAAAAAAAAAACAAACTGTATCATTTAATACTAGCTTTGTTCTCTTAGTTCAAACAAAAAAATGAATGAAAGCCGATTTGTTTCCAGAAGTTTTGGATTTGTCTCCACTAGTTTTGTCGCATTTTCTGGAAGCCGCAGACCAATTCTTCTTGAACTCTTCCATGGTCTTATACTCCTTACCACTGCTTGCAGTTGCGCTTGGTGATTATCTTGTACCGTTCAATTGGATGAAGCTGTGGATAATTGAAAGGAATGATGTATTTCTCAACGAAAGATACTTCATTTTCTTTCTGTTTTTGACGTAATGAGCTGACGCCAAATCAGGCTAAAACAAAAGAGCGACCTTGTGCTGCTTGCATAACGCAAGCGTCTTATTCTGCAAACACTCATTTCTGACAAACCGGCATTGATCGTCTGAGCCTCAGAAATTAATTGCCTGTCATACGAGAACCTTCCGGCCAAATGTTTCCACCTCGATCGACTTTACGGAGATGCTCACATTTTTATCGTTGACTTTGGTTTAAAATTACGGTCCTGGAAGCGTCCACTTCCACATATGTTTCATAATCGATCAAAACGAAGCCAATTAGTCGTTGTAAAAGTCGGCTGTATATAATTTTCTGGATCTGGTTTTCGCCCTAGATGTTTACTCAGCACTTTGTTTTGTTATTATCTGCCTTTAATAAGTGTTCAGGTTGTTGCGTTTTTTGATTTTTTGCTCCATTCCGATGGAGGTATCAGCCTTTTTGAAAAAATCTTGAATCGACATTTATCTGATACGAAGAATAAGATTGACTACATTCCGATCCGATTTTGGGTCAGCTGGATCTAGTTTCTTCCCTTTTCATGGCAGCTCATCGAACGAGTAGTGTTACCCGAACTAGTTGATGATAGATTTATCGCTTTCGTGATGAATTCTGAAACGTTTCGCTATTTTGTTCATCAAGACATCCTTCTCACGAAGCCACGTACCTACCACTTGAATTTCAACACTCTTTTCGATTCGCGGCAACTCGAAAACTATCACTGTTCACCGAGAGTTCTGAAGCTGATCAAGCTGTTGACAGATAAAAGCGTCGAATGTAGGTAGACTCATACCGATAGTCTCACACGCGCATCATAAGCGTTGAAAGATTATCTTCGATACAATCTTAAAAAAATTGAAATGGTAAACAAAATTGATCAGTGTGGATCCATGAATTCTATAAAAACAAAAATTGTATTGTCAAAATTATACCATTATATATCTAGGAAAAGATGAATAAAATTGTTCGCATTGCTCATGAACATATTGTAAATGTTCCGTAATAGATTCAATTACTTTCTTTATAGGGTACGGGACAAGTTTATTCAGCACCTGAAACATTTGATGAAGCTGTATGTGATCTATAATTATAACAGCCAATCCCTCTGCTTACTTCTGATCTATCAGAACATACCTTCAGAAACGAGCATTAGACTCAGAAAATTTAATAATGTTGGAATAAGGTTCCCAATTGCAGGGATAAAAGCATGCAGATTGCTTTCCGATCATGAAAATGATTTCTTCAGCTCCGCAATCTGTACATAAACGAACAATATTGTATGAGTGCGATTCCGTGCAAGTATAGGAAGGCAATTTAAGCCAGTTCACGATTTGCTGCAAACGTTAGTTTCCTCAACCCACTTCTCCGCCTTAGAAAACAATCAACCAAAACATGTCGATTGCTATGATCACAAACTCGTCTACTAGCAGGTTATGAGACAGACGTACGCAACCAAACTTTTAGCTTGTCATAAGTTTGAAGATTGGCAATGTGTATTTAATATTTCATTTACCCTCACGGAAATGTTAGACAAAGCGGCTATTACGACAAAAGGGATACTTCGTTTGAAAACAAACAAATGTAAGAGACAGCATGCTCCACGTTACAATACCGGTGCGCTCTATCCATGGTTGACAGAAAAGAGTGGAAACAGGGGCTCTCTCAAAAGCAACAGTGATGCCTTAGCTGACGCTCATCAACAGCGAAGCATTATTTATAGTTGAGTGCTATTGAACAGCTCCGAAACATATTTTTTTTATTGCCTATGATAGCGCCAGATAATGGACAATATAATCATAAGCATAGATCAACCTCAAATCAATGGAAGACACATGAAATAAGATAGTGATTTCAGATCATATAAATATGAAATAAAGTTCACTCAATGTTCAACATCACATTTTGGCAACAAGCCTAGATGTGAGAAGGAGCTGATGAAGACATTCACTCCGGTAAACGCGAACAAATGCAAACTTCTTCAGCAGGTAGGAAACTTTCCCTGTCCTATTTGCAAAATTGATCCATAGCACGTAGCCTTTTGCAATAAAATATACTTACTTGGTCCATATATCATTGAAAATTTTGCATAAGTATATTGCAAATCATCCAAAAACAATGAATATCCGTATTGATGATTGAAGAACTAAGGCGGCAGAAACCAGCCGATGTGTCATACTTCCGAAGGGTTACCATAGCGAAGATTAGATCTCAAGCAAACAACTGATTCAAAGATTGCCCGGTATTAAATAAACGGATGATGTTTTTGAAGTTCGGTCCGAAAAGCACAAGCGAAGCGTCTGCTCGGCATAATGTAATAAAACAAAAATTTAAACAACAATTTTATCAAACTATAAATTTTACCTGTAGTTCTTTACGTGCAGGAGAGCTCTTTGCCGAATTCTTTGGTAAACATGTCTCGCCGTTTTTGTTACAGTGAGATCAGCAAAAGTAAGTAAATTTTATGTAAAACTGCAAAATATTCTTAAAACAACACGATCCTTCTTTTCCAGTTATATATTAACCATATAGTTGAAGGAACTGGCTAATATGCACCTATCGATTACATTTTTTATTATAACTCATACATTATTTGAGCAGGAAGCAGGAAAATTTAACAAAAAGTTACACAACTCATTTTATAAAGTCAGAAACTTTCGAGGGATATGGATGTAATGTCGATCTGTGGATACCAAATTGGGTCTAATCATGGATGCAAGTTCGTCCCATTCAATACATTTGTTATTGAACGTTGTATATGTACGATTATTTTCTATGATTTTCTGATTCAATGCATTGGCAGCTGTATTCGCTCTACCTAACAAACAATTTTACAAACTGCTAAGAAACACTTAAGTGATAACTAGAAATTAGAAGAAAAAATTAGTATCTTCCATTTAATTCCAACTACCTTTGCTTATCTTCGACAGATACGCGTATTTCGTCTAGAATGTGCAGACTTCTTCAGAAGTGCGACGAAATAAGGAACTGATTTCATTGATTTTTTTTTAAATAAGCATATGGGCTCATCCAACGAAATACCAACGAGCTCCAGGTCACAGATAATGAAATTCCCGAAAGACACTAACTGGTTACTAAGATGGTAGATCATGAAACATGAAACATGCTGCACCCAGAGGAACTTACTCTTCAGCAGGAATTGAAGAGTGCTATTAAAGAACATTCCGAAAGAAATCACTCAGTTGAGTCAGCAGACTGTGGAAAAATTATACATAAGAAAGGTTGACGATCAATCTGCAAAAACTGTTTGACAACTTGAAATCCATCAAACTGACCTCTACTGACAGTGAGAGAGTTTTGTTCGATTCGGCAAATATTTGCATCAAGAAGCGTTCGTACATTTCAGATGAAAGTATCAATGTACCTACTTTTCTGAAATCAGTTTTAGGAGGAAGTCGTGATTTTTCGCGGTTTTTGCATTATATTTATGTACCCATCGAACGTTTTAAACATTTTTCAATGCTTATTTCATGCTTACATAAAATTTTATTGATGCGTAAATAAAACGCAATTAACGATTTTCAACATCGTGTAGAAAATGGACTATTTTCCCGGGATCCCGGGATTTCTCGGGAAATAGAATTTAAATTTCCCGAATCCCGGGATGCCGAAACCGCCGGGAAATGGAAGCTCTATGTTTAACCTTGGTTCATGATGTTTTGGATGTGACAAAATAAACCAGCTCTTACTGCTGAAGCCAACTACTGACAAACAGCGAGAGCTTGGTTGCGCACATAATAGCATAATGTGTGGATTACATACTTTAATTAAATACTTCAGTACCCTTATGAATCATTATGAAAACAAACAGAAAAGTTGTGTTTCAGGAATCACTCACATTAAAAGTCACTTTATTCATTATCAATAACTGAAAAGAGCTTATGTAAATAAAATTCGATAGATAGAAACACAAATAAAACATATTCTATGACACCATCAATTTGGGTGTCCATTCTTGGATCCTCAGTACCTGTTTTGAAATAATGAAATTTAAAAATGACTGATTGGGGTGTCCATTCTTGGATCCTCAGTACCTGTTATGAAATAATGAAATTTAAAAATGACTGATTGCTGTTAAAAATATAACGAAGATTCGTTAACAATCAATAAAAAACCGGGAAGTTTCCGAAGGATGAAAAAGCCATTCAAAAAGTATTGGCAATGTTCTGAAACTATGGTGCGAAAAAAAACAATATGAACGAGCCTCCACCAAACCTGCAAGCATCCGTATAGTGAAAAAATGGTAGACCATGTCTGGTTATGCGATGAGAAATGGCCTGAGGTAAAATAAATGATGTGTCAAATTAAGTAGGAATAATTTTGGCAAGCATCAAACGGAAAACAATTTTTCCACTCTTCTTGGAGTAACCTTTTTTTTCTTCTGCTGGACTACTTTTTCAGCAGGGGAACTTGCCTCGTCAAGTTGGTTCAGAGCACACTTTCGGCAAGCTGCCGGTTGAGCTCGAAAGTTCTGTTGTTATTTTTTTTTTTGCCAAAGCCTTCTATGCAAACTGATGCAAGTGTTCTTCCTGGAGGAAGTCCATTCGCGTTTTCAACTCGGATGGAGGTGTGGCACGTTTTTAGAATGCTGACACAGACAAAAAAATTGTAGTTCAGGTGTATTACACGTTCCTTTATTTAACAGCACATAAGTCGATTTTAACAGTAAATAAGTGTTTAAATTTAACATCTTTAAAATCATCGTCAAATTCCGTTTGAAGAACAAAAAATTCTTCAGTGCCTTTTTTCGTGAGGCGCATCATTCTCTTTTCTTTTTGTTTTCAATTAAAATGGTGACTTGCAATCAGAACACCGGAAAATTAATGACGACAAAATGAACGAGCTGACGATGAGGATGCAATTTTCCTCTCCACCACCACGGCGATGCCATGGTTCGTAGCAAATGGTGTCGATAGTTTGCTACTATGCTCCAGTGCCGTTGCTAGGGGGTTGTATACACTCGCCAGATTATTGAGTAATGCCCATATAGCCCACTGCGCTCCACGCCTTCTGGTAACAGCCGGATTTGAAGCGCACACTGTATAATGTGCCTTTTAGAGAAAACTAAGTCCAATCCAAATTCCCTCAGTCGTGGTTTCAGCTTTTGTGTAATGTCCTTATCGAAGGAGGCGGATACACGTTTCAGGGTTTCAGGTGAATCGGAGAAGATTGTTTGTGATTTCATATGAAGATGATTTTCCTTTTTGTTGATGACAGCTTGAATTGTCCTCTTTTCGTAACCATTGAGTCTGGCAGTTTCGAATATATGTGCCAATTCTTTGGCTTTTCGGGATTCATTGAGAGGAAGGAACAACATCCGGTGGATCATCAGGTGGAAGGTGGCCATTTTATGCTGAAAAGAATGGTTTGAAGTGTAAGGCATGACTCTTTGGGTATTTGTGGGTTTTCTGAAGGTTTCAAATTCTGAAGACAATGATGACAACGGTTCTCTCACTACTAGCAGGTTGAGGAATGCAAGCTTCCTATCTTGAACTTAATGTGGTTGTGAAGATTGTTTATTTCTTGACGAATTAAGGAGAGATCCAACGAAGATGTCAACGACGTATCTCCACCAACAAGCTGGTAGCAATCCTTTCTCTTTTAGGATTGTTTCTAGATTTGCCAGAAATAGTTCACAGTTTCCCATGGGGACCCCTTTAAGTTGTTTATAGAATGAACTTCTGAAACTGAAGAAGCTTCCATGCCGGATTGTCTCCTTGTTTTAAAAGCCAGTCTTCTAAAGGGTGGAATGGTCAAACATTTGTCAAACATGATTAAGTGCATACTGATAAGTTTATTACATAAATGATCAATCTTTATTTCTTTTTGAAACTCATTGTCTACAAAACACAAAAAAAAAATTTGATAAAGCTTTCAATTTTCCAAATGCGAACTGTTGGGATTTACGTTTCACAGCTTTCATCAAGTTTCTGTACCACTATTATATCCACCTTATTTGAAGCTGAACGCCAATTTGCCTTGAACTGTTTTTCACCTCCAACTGCTCTTTGAGTTTTCTTGAGGTTCCCCTTTACGATTGCCCAATATTTTTCAATTGAGCCCAGTTTCGGCGAGTTTGGAGAGTTTTTCTTCTTCAATACGATTTGCACACTATTGGCGCTATAGAATTCCTAGGCTATTTTTCCATAGTGGCAATAAACGAGGTTTGGCCAAGGCAGACAGAACATTTTTTTTCTTAGCGAAAGGCAATGAGCATTTTTGCAAGCATTCCTTTACAAAAATATTTTGGTTGACGAAACTCTCGCTTTTAAGCCCACAGGTGCAAATCGCCTGCCAAACCAAGTATTTATCGGGAACTATGGTTAAACTTTGCTCTTTGCACTGTTGAGTAGGTATTTTCCCCATTTTTCCTATATCTCTGATGGAAAGGTTAGGATTGCGTTTGAAAATGGTGGCCACTATTCTTCCGGTCACTTCGGCTTCCTAGTTTTGGTTTGCTCCTGATCCCGGCTTCCTGGCAGTCGTCAGATATTCTCCGAGCATTTTTATAACGTGCGTCAAGGTTTATTTGGAAATGTTTAGTGATTTTGCCAAGTTGGATTTTTGCCTGATTTGGATTTTGCTTATGAGCATGCACAATTTTGATACGCTGCTCTTCTTGCTTCGACGTCATTTTGACAACTGAATAGAAAATGTCAAAAGCAAAATAGATTCAACACTCCGTACGCATACACCTGTTCAAGTTTATTAAATGCACGATTTAAGCAACTACGTCATATTTGAGTCGACCAAGTTTTGAACGTTCCATTCTTTAGAAGGTTACTCGGTCCGTGATCGGTACAGTAGATAAAAGTGGCGTGACGTCGAAAAATACCATTACTTCATTATCATCTATATCACCTGATCACTGTAGAAGTTGTTCACATTAATGAGAGTTACGAACTCAGCTTGTTGAGAATTGCTCGGAGATTCCTTTAGTGTTTTATCCACGTGTTCCACCATGATTGGTATCTTTTCGGTATATATTTCGGTGATTGGTGTCTATTCGGAACTGCCTGTAATATTCTTAACTGATCTTTGAGTTCATCCCATTCAGCACACTTGTTGCAAATCTGTCAAAGAAACTTAAATGTAACTTAATGAAGTCACAATTAAGTGGTTGCAACCATTTTGTCTGCTTTTAAGTAGAAAAAAGGTTTGGTCTTCAATTCCTTAACGACTAGAAATTCCTTCTCGTTGTTAATTCTTTGTTTCTGTTCGTCCTTGATAATGTCTTAGGGACCGTCCGTTAATTATGTCACGCAAAAAGTGAATTTTAATACCCCCCCCCCCTTGTACCGTTTTTTGTATGGACCATCTAATTTTTTTGTATGGATTATCATCTCCTTCCCCCCCCCCTTACTGCGTGACATAATTAATGGACCTTCACTTATGTGATACTCCTGGCTGTGTTTTGTTAAGATGTCCGAAGTGTGTGCGTAATTGCTGTCTCCACGTCGATGATGATCTGCTCCACGTCGGGCTCGGTTGTAACCGCGCATCCTAAGCCCTTGTTAAGGTGAGTCAGCTGTTCTTCCGTGAATGCGGTCGTCGATCGGTTGACAACCAGTCCCTCAATGGAGTAGACCACCGAAGTCGTGATGATGGTGGGTGTAAGTGGGGCCTGGGCCTGTGCCTTGGCGTGATGCGTGGTACGTGTCTGTTGGGATTCTATTCTCAGCCTGTTGAGTTTCCTATCGAAGATCGTTCGATTCGATTCGCATTCCACTACTACCTTGGCACGGGATAAGAACTCCTGGAATTTTGCGGGATACTTCTTGGCTAACTTCAGGTGCAGAGAATAGCACTCCAAAGTCTTCCGGTCCAGTTTGTTGTATAGTAGTTTGATGCTGTTCTTGATGAATCCTGCTTCCATTTTCCTGACGATGTAAGTAGTGGTGATGGTCCTTATCTTAATCCTATGGCTTATTGACACAACTTCCTCCTTATGTGCGGCGATGGTTTTCTTCAATCCGATGAATTTGTTAGGCCCTGACGGCTGGGTTGCCGTGATAAATTCTGGTGAGTGCGAGCTTTTTAGTGGAATACCTGTAACGAGAAAATGAGAAGAGAGATTCGTAATTTCAATTTAATTCCAACTACCTTTATTACTTATCCTGACTGATACGCGTCCCAGATAACCAATAAGCATTAACATATGCTGTAAATTAACCCTAAATCTGCATTTCAGATGCTTCAAGCATTATATCCGCATTTTGAATGCTTTCTGCTGTAAAGTTGAATTTCAAATGCTATTTAAATGCATGATGCCTGTAATAACTATTTCGAATGCAAAATAGCATTCATGAACCATTTTCATAGTATTGCAAAGCAGCCGTATATTGGGCCAAAAACGGCATTTATGTAGCATTTAAGGTGAATTAATTGCTTAGTAGGTTGCCGTAGAGACGCTTTGGAACTGCTTATT
The DNA here is from genome assembly GCA_034211315.2 of Aedes japonicus. Classification (NCBI taxonomy): domain Eukaryota; kingdom Metazoa; phylum Arthropoda; class Insecta; order Diptera; family Culicidae; genus Aedes; species Aedes japonicus. The sequence continues at coordinate 12,900 of JASCZW010009640.1, read as the reverse complement.
GGTTACCTGGGGTATTTTGTCTACTTCTTCTATATCGTGTACCAATACTAGACGGCATATTTTGTCTACAATATGCAGACTTCTTCATTGTCGTGTACCAATACTTGACATCCTCCTTTTGGAATAAATTTAACTGGTATGCCATGTCATTGAAAGATATGATTTGGATCATACTCCATAGTAAAACTGTTTAAAGTGCTTCGTGGAGAAAACTTGGCTTTGTAATGAGCAAATTTATTTAGTTCCTACAGGATTACAATTTTGCGGGCTTAGGCCTAAGTTATAAAATTGCTTGAATAGGCACTTGGTTTATCAGAGGATATCAAATCCACACATCCTGGGAAGTGTGTTTCAAAAATATGTCACAGTGCTTGATCATCAGAAGAAGCCATGTCACTATTTAATTTTGCAAGAATTTTATCGATTCAACTAGCCTCACTCAGACTGGAAACATTTATGGAAAAACTTGTCCATCCAAATCGCTCAGCAAACCCCAGAACCTTTTTATAAGCGTACCGAACTGATCTAAAGGAATTTGAGCCTTCTAAGTGTCATCTGTTCCAACAAATTTTTCAATGTTTTCTGACGTTAGCTAAATTAGAGTTCCACCAAAGTGTTACTTTAGTATTTTTAACTGATTACAAAGTTCAAATTTCTCTCGCAGACTACGTAGACTCGCAGTCTGCGAAGGGTCCACAGGTCACCTTCTACTTGATCGATCCTCCTTGCTCCTTGCGTACCTATTTTTCTTATGCCTGTCCGGTCGTTCTTGAGAATCGTTTTAACTGGACAGTCATCCTACATTCTTATGACATGCCCAGCCCACCATAGTCGACCGATTTTAGTGGTGCGAACTATGGGTGGTTCTTCCATCTACACTCCACCGTAGATCGTACGGAACACTTTCCGTTAAAAGATACCATGGGCGAGTTGAACCTCCACGGGCAATATTTTGTGGTTATAGAGGACTGCCGGTCTAATTATGGGCTTCAAATGGTGAGTTGACAACTTGGCAGGAGGGTGCGACCGACCTCTGGTCCTCACAAGTTCCTACCTCACGCCTCCACGAGTCATATGATCACAAAAGACTGCCAGCTGAAACATGGAGACGCTGGTTGGCGTAGCCTGGGCAATGTTGTCAATCCGACAATAGCGAAGTGAGGGGGTGCGACCGGTACATCATATCATAATTTTCCATTCTCATATCTTTCAGGTCTTCCAGGTCGTCAGGTATTACAAAATAATTTAAAATTTAAAATTCTTTTTTTTCATGGTGGTCATACATTGCCTATATTTTCTGGTTTATAATGGATGCGCAAGTTTGTCTACAATTGCAACAAAACAGCAGTCGGCACACATGTAATTTTCAATTCATATTACAATATACCCTCACTATATATTTTATCTTATAGGACATTGTTTATTCATAGCCTAATTCTGTATATTTCATTACATGTATTACGCCAGAAAGGTAAATTTCTCTCAGGTACCATACAGTTTAGGAGAGGAGGTCTTGCGGTTATAGGATGATCATCTTCTGGTAGAAGCAGCAGTAAGAATGGGGATCAATTTTCAGCTGTATCTAGCACCGTCGGAGTGGCCTTCTCGAAAGTAGCAATGGATGTATATATAGATGTGTAGATACTAGTATGTGTGATACTATATGATGCATGTTTTTTACAAGCTCTAGCATATTTTCATTAATAGAAATGTTGACGACTCTCTCGACCGCTCAACCTTTAATTCCTTCATTATATTTTCCATTAAATGGCGTAATATGACCTTAACATTTCAGTACACGATCATCAACTACTATTTGAGTGGTTCAGAGGAACACAGCTGTTCATCATTATTAATTGCATATCATACATATAATATTATGGAAGAAGTAATAAAATAATTAATAAAATTTTAATTGCTTCAGTTTGGTGATCCGGCCGGTATAATTATTTTATTAAATTATATCAAATAATAATCAAAATTAATAAATGCTCTTCATTCCAGAAGGTTATATATCTATATGTCATGATTAAATACGTAATAGTATAATATTATGGTTTTATATACAATTGAATGCTTTATTGATATTTATACCTCAATGAATAACAAGATGACCTTCACATTCCAGAGATACAGTCACCCATCAGTGATACAAAGTGGTACGAAGCTGCATATTATTATTACTGCCTTAATATTATTATTTCAGCAGGTTAATTAATTTAGTTTAACATGGTTATCATAGGCTCGTGAACTCCAACTATTACATAATTTAACTAAATATCCTTATATAATTTTTTGCTCTACTATATAATCATATATAACATATTATTATTACATTGCATCTATATTTATATAAATATAATAAATACTGGGTTGGGAGGGAGCACCAGGGTATCATTCAAGCTGAAACTGGACGATGGTTTGATTGACTGCCTGAGTCTAGGAGGGAACAAACAGTATCATTTCTTATCCTACCGATTCGAGTGTGGTGCTGCGAGTTCTACTCCAACAGTTTCAGGGAGAGTGACGCGCCCTTCTTAACAAGCCATCCTGTAGAAAGCTTAATGAGTATTGCGAATTGTGTTATTCGATTTGTTGGATCATATCGTTGGAAGGAGATTCTTAATTTCCCGTGGATTTCGTGTAAGTGTCTCTGCTTACGGGTCCACCCCTCCGTTTTTGGCCCTTCATACAGCGATAGTGCGAATTCAGATCGGTGGCCCAATTTGATCTTGCTGTTAAGTGGAGCTGCATCCAAGCCAAGGGCTAGAGGGATGGTGGCTACCATACATACATACATACATAGAGGACTGCCGGTCTAATTATTGTCTTGTAAGTAGATGATCGAGCAACGAAAGCAATCAAAAAAGTGGACTGACTTCGGATGGCAATGGAAAAAAACCACTAAACATATACATTAATTGTTATTTTATATATTCTCCCTGCGAGGAGTAACGATTATGATGTTGAAGGAGATGTTTTCTCATCACCATGAGGCACCAAGCCAAAAACATTGTTGTTCACTCTTGGTGCCTCATGGTGATGAGCGAACATCTCCTTCAACATCACTAAACATAGTTCAATGGAACATGGAACATGAAATGAGGACCACATCCTCCTTCACGTGATACTTCTTGAAAAAGAAGGCAACTTCCAGCTGGCACTTTGTACTGTTTTTATCCTCAGCTCCTTAGGATGCCCGGAAGAAATTAACAGCGCCTTGATAAGTTGCTTCTTGCTGATAGTCAGCCACAGAACGACTTTCTTTGGGAACTTGGTGTGGGTGATATATAACGTCAATTCTTACCTCCTTGGTTGAGGGTGTAAAGTACTTGGTCCTCTGCCAGTCAATGTCATCCAGACAAGTTGTTGTCATCAATCAGTATGACTACTCATATACTGTACAGTTGCGCAGCCCTATTGGGTAGCCACAACCAGGTTTTTGTTCGACACTTTCGCTTTTATCTAGAAGAGAGAGCATGTTGTAAATGCCGGATCGGTTATATCCGAGGGACATCAACTTTCCGTGATATCCAGCTGGCATTGAGCTGGCTGTACGAAGAAATCATCCATCGTAGCTTCTTAGCTGTTTTTGCCATGGTAAAATGTTTTCTGTACTCAACAGGTTTGCTGCGATTGGCTGTTTATAGGTGGATTCACCACCTGGTGGCAGGGAAATCGCATGGAAAACTACTCAAAATGAGTCCATTTTTTTAATGCATACTTTATCAACGGCAAAATCCAAATCACATTGAAAGAATAAACAATTCAGAATAGGGGGATCTAGGAGATTTGAGAGTGTCAACAGACAGTTCGTTAGAACCATTTAAGCTACCGGTAATATATGAGCACGGTCAAGCGCACATTCTTTTGCCAGTGGATTCGTTCCTGCCTTGATCTACTCCGCATGGGGATGCTTGGCAAAAGATTGTGTGTTTGTTTCGAAATACCTGACAATGCCCTCCGCTCAATTTCAAAAACTACTTCTATTCAATTTTCACAGCCCGCCGTGTGCTAACGGAACTATGAATACTTTCTCTTCACAACTTTGTTCTAGCAAAAAAATAGCTGTCAGTGGACACTCCAAGAGCCTAATGGTGATGAGAAATTATTGCCTTCTCAAACAACATCATCAGTTCAGAATACTTTTTCCAATTTTAGACCCGTGCTTTATGGTACGAATGGACAAATTTCACGACAAAAATCGATAGCTCGAAAACCATTAACTTTAGACACATGATGTCTTCGGCAGATTTAGTTTAAAATATAAGATCTATCTTTTGGTCAGGGCGGTGACTAGGGTGGTCCATTTATGTTCTTAATAAGAATTTAAACTTTTTATTCTTAAGATTTAGAGGATTGTTTGCTTCTATAAAATAATGGTTTAATTTAATGAAACTCTGAACTCATAAAACTTTCACTTTTTTTTAAATACACTTTGCTGAAAAGTTTTTACCTTTATCTCATCTATGTGTTGTTTTATAACAGTTTTTCTTACTATCCTTAGGGTAGGACTAAATAAAACAGTTCTTTGCGTTATTTTTATTTCAATTTGAGCTTGGAAACTTTAAGGATGACTTTTAGAGCATAAAATGGCATGCATATTTTAGTTACAAAATAGTTGCTAGTTATTGTATAAAGAAGTTTCAAGTGAAGTTTCAAGTGGAAGGTTGAAGTGTAAAAGAAATACGTTTTTGGAAGATATGTTACACCCTTATTTGCCATATTTGCAAACACAGTGTAAATGAACTGGAAGTAGAAACTTCTATCTACAAGATCTACAGCAAAATCAGTGTGTCCCATTTTGTCCCCTACACTAGAAAAACTCATTTTAAAATTGGTAGTTTTGCATTTTTTTTTGCATTACTTTCGATCAGCAGCATCAACAATTATCATCAAAGAGCAAAGCAACGTGTTTTTAATGAAAATGTTTATATTTTTATGTGAACCCATCTCCATTTATAATTTAACAATTATATCACAGACAAACAGACATAACACACTTAACATTTTCCACTACAAATCATCGTCACTAGCACACCTGCACCATCTGTTGAGCAAACTTTAATGGGTGATAAAGCTAGACAGATTGCGGCAATAGTGCTTACGTCGAAATGTAAGAAAATCGACTGTTGGACAGCGGTTCGGGAGGTGGCCGGAATGGTCGTGATCTCAGTTCTACTTTTCTGCTTCTCACCACTTTCTGCTTTTCACCAGAAAAACACTTAAAACTTTACTTTAAAACCCAAATAGTTTTTATTCGCGGGGACAAAATCCGAACTGTACAGTTTGGTGGATCGAGAACTAGTAATTTTATTTTTACAATGGTTTTGTTTTTAAGCTCTAACAGCTGCTTTTCTAACGTTGTATGTAAGCCAACAGCCAACATCCGAAAGCAATATAAAATTTACTCCTGTCAGAGATGGATTCTGCAACTGACGTTATTGCTGTTACACAACATCGACTATGCGCGCTACCTGAGGCGATACTACCATCTAGGAAACATTTGAATTGGCCGTTTAATGCGTAATCGATGAAGAAACTGAATGTGTTTCTTGTATGTTTGTCTGTGTTAACATATTTAAACGTTGTTCACTTACATGTATTTATTTCCAACAATATATGTACATTCTTCTAATTTCATTAATATAAATCAATCAAATAAGTCTCATATTTCAAACTAAATCTTCCGAAGACATCATGTGTCTAAGGTTATTGGTTTTTGAGTTATTGATTTTTGTCACAAAATTTGTTCATTCGTAATCATAGTGCCGCGGCAAGATTGATGAATAGCTTCGGAGTTAAACAGAAATAAAATTTTCAAATAATAATACGGAATTTGAACACAAGAAATTTAAACTATTTTTTATTAAATTCTTCAACAAATATCAGCATAACAAGGATGGTCGAAGAAATTCTAAAGTCTCTTAAAAGCTTCAAAAATATATCCTTGATAGTAAATCACTATAATCCTGCAGTTTGGTGACAAAATTTCTGAAGCGTTGCTCCACACTTTTCAAAACCTCAAACCCTTGTACCGTCACTGCATCCAGCGAGAGAGAATATTACAATAATAGCTTTCCAACTTCAGTGGCTTATTTCCTTTCTCTACGGAGCATATCGACGACGGCCATAACGTAGGCAATATCTACTCGAGTGTGTTTTCGTGCGAACGTGTATTCGCTGAACCATAAATAACGGAACATACAATGGTTAACCAATTGTAGTTGTACAACGACAGTAAGTAGCGAAACCTAGCGCGAGCCTCCTGGGGCTGCCTCGTTCGCTTCTTCAGGCAAAATAAATCATTACGTTTAATGGTGTGAATGGTAAATGACGGAGGATAATGATCGCAAATGATTGAGCTACACCGAGCGCGCCAACAGTATCAGATGGATGGATCTTAACCGGGCTAACCCGAGGTACGGCGCTTATATGCGGCAAGTCCTGGTTTTGGTTCGACTTTGGTGTGCGGGGCTGTTAAACCCCACCACCGTATGGGAGGCACACTAATTACGTACGACGTTTTCTTTAAGTTCTTTACCCCCCTCGACTGTGTAATATAGTTTACATAAAAATCTGAAAATAAATATTTGGTATGTAAAAAATATCAGCCCATTCCATTATTAGTGCATGACCCCAAACCCGGTTGAGAAAATATTGCTGTGTGCAGTACATACAGTTAGGACTCCTACAGTCTCCATCCACCCACGATGACGTATTGGCTGTCCTGCCACCAATTGAGCTGATTTTTCGTAACTAGTTAGTATGTAGTAAAGGTCCGTGATCAACTTGTTATCTACTGAAAATCGGCATGGTAGGCAGCAAACAGTCAAGAAGTTAGAGGGGGTGGATTGTACCATCCACCGTCCTATAGGAGACCCCACTGTTTTCGGGACAACGGCGCATCATTGTGGTGTTATTAGCGTGTGGCAGCCAGATAATGATCAAATTAATGAATACAAATGAACCGAAAGTGGATACGCGACAGGAGCCTCTATTGTACTGAACTTGTACGTATTTAGGTGCGCAAGCGGTGATTGGTGGCTATGTGCGTAATTCTTGGTCGCAATAACGCGGAGATGGATGGGTTGTTGCTCCAGGAAAAGCGGGATTACAACTCTCTAAGTGCCCGTTGTTGAGTAGGCTGAAACAAATGGATGATAATTTAGCTTAAAATCCCATCATTGGGAGTCCTTTAGAGAATTATGTGATAACCATTGGAAGATAGATAACGAGGCTTGTTATAGACAATACAACGAACACAAAGTTGAATAATATTTTCTACAACGATGATGATTTAATCATAATCGAAATCAGGACAAGTACATAGATCTAAACCAATTCAACCATGAACCAGTCAAAACGGATTATCCGGACTGTAATCCATGCCGTTCATTCGGAGAGGATGCTATTAATTTTAATTCATTTCAACCGCCTCTCACTTCACATCTTGTCTCGAGAATGCCAATCCTGACCTCATTCTCTAATTGCTCTGGTACGCTTTGGTTGATACAGATGCAAAATAGTCTGACCATTTGTTATATAACGACACTCAATCTTCACTGCTGCCGCACCGCGTGATTCGGACAGCCTAATGCTTCTATTCCGGATCACGCCTCGAGGTGTACAACGCTGGAAAGGAACGGAGGAGAAAAAATCTGAAATCTGCTTCACACAATGGCCTGACAAACTCGAATAAGTGGGTCTTTTGCAATGCTCCACTCTGTCCGGGTGACACCCGCGCGAGGGTATCGTGTTCTACATTTTATTTCCTCGTTTTCCAAAGCAACGGTGCCAGATCTGGGGATTTTTGAAACGAAGAAATTCAGAATACCCCTATTTAAGTTTAGTTCATATAAAAACCAAAAACTCGCTTTATGATTTAAGAGAGTCATTAATTAAGCAAGAGAAAAAAATCCAAGAATCTGGCATGGCTGTCCTAAAGTGGAAGAAAGTGAAGAGAACCAGCACGACACACAACGGCCAGGTTTTAGTACCCTGTAGCAATAGTCGTTTCGACCATCTGGATACAAAGGATTTGTAGAATCAGGATGAATGTCGTTGAAGGCGGGTGCCAGTTTCTAGCCTCTGGGTAGAAGAACTAGCCGAAGCGAGATGCTACAATTTTAATAAACTTATTTTGTCACGTTCTTTTATTACACAATTAATTAGAGTGCATTAGGGGAACTGCCAACTGTGGAGGGGCAATGAACAAGCTTAAAGTGATAATGTTTTTCATTTTGTACAGGTCGAACGAAATTTTAGGATAGAAGGAACGGTTGCAGGATTTGTTACAAATAAGTGAGCAAATTTGAATCAAAATTGATTCACATGGTACATATTTCAGGCATTACTTCTTATAGTAATGAAATTCTGCATTAAATAAACTATATATTTCTGTTTTCCTTTCTCGGTATTTTTTCCTCTACAGGCGATTGAATTCTTGCTTCGTTATGATGTATGATGATGTATGATATGTACTGTCACCCATTGTAGCACGGAAACTAAGTCCGACAGCAATGGGCTCTCCTCTCTGTTAGACTTGATCAAGCTTTTATAACCACTGATTATCCTAATCAAGCCATTGTATGAAGTGCCAAAAACGGGTTGAGTAGATCAACAAGCAACATTACTTATACGTTTCCACAGGGATATAAAGAATCTCCTTCCAACAACAAGATTGAACAAGTGCGAGCTATCTAACATGATGATGCCCCAATGGGTGGGAAGAAGAGCCCGTCCTCTAAACTGTTAGCAATGGGGAGTTAGCATTCCCACTCTCCCCATCCAAAGTGCTTACATCGGGTGCCCTGATGGTCCCTCCCATTCCCATGAAATCTATATAATAAAAATGAGTTGGGGTTTCCTTTGTCACGATTTAACTCGCGAGCGGAAGGACCGATCGGCGTGAAATTTTGTATGCAGAGATTTTTGGGACCGGAGAACAATCTTATGATGGTTTGAGACCCTCCCTTTACTGAAAAGGGGGCTCCCATACAAATGAAACACAAATTTCTACACAACTCGAGAACTAATCAAGCAAAAGAAACCAAATTTAGAATGTGTGAGTATTTGAAGGCAAAAAAAGTTTTTATGGCAGCTTGAGAACCCTCCCCGTCATAAAAGGGGGGGCTCCCATGCAAATAAAACACAATATTCTGCATAACTCGGGAACGAATCAAGCAAACGGAACGAAATTTAGCATGTGGTGGTTTTTTAAGACAAAAAATGTTTCTATGTTGGTTTGAGACCCCTTCCTATCCTAAAAGGGCGGAGGAGAGGGCTCCGATACAAATGAAATACACTATTCTGCATGACTCGAGAACTAATCAAGCAAATGGAACCAAATTTAGTATGTGGTGGTTTTGAAGACAAAAAATTGTTCTATGTTGATTTGAGACCCTCCCCTTTCTGAAAGGGGGGAACCTATTCAAATGAAACGCAAATCCTTGCATAACTCGAGAACTAATAAGAGAAATGGAACCAAATTTCGCATGTGGAAGTTTTTGAAGGAGGAAATGTTTCTATGGTGATTTGAGACTCTTCCGTCATATGAGGAGGAAGGGGGGAGGGGGTGCTCTCAAACAAATGGAACCCAAATTTCTGCATAACTCGAGAAATAATCAAGCAAATGGAACCAAATTTGGAATGGACGAGTTTTTTAAGGCATGAAATGTTTTTATGGTGGTTCAAAGCCCCTCCTCCCTCTAAAAAGGGGGCTCTCATACAAATGAAACAAATTTCAACCAAACATGAGAACTATACCTACTGCTTTGCAAATTTGTATTCAGTGGTTTTTGGGTCCGGGAAAGCATCTTATGATAGTTCGAGAGCCCTCCCACTCTCTAGAAAGGGTGGGATCCCATGCAAATGAATTCCTGCATAACTCGAGAACTAATCAAGCAAATGGAACCAAAATTGGTATGGGTGAGTTTTTGAAGGCAAGAAATGTTTTTGTGGTAATTTAAGACCTTTCCTCACTCTGAAAAGGGAGGCTACCATACATACGAAACACAAATTTAAACCAAACATGAGAACTATCCCTACCGCTATGCAAATTTGTATGCAGGGTTTTTGGGTCAGGAAAGGATCTTATTATAGTTTCGACACCTCTCCCGCCTTTAAAAGGGGGGCTCCCATGCAAATGAAAAACTATTTTCTGCATAACTCAAGAACTAATCAAACAAATGGAACCAAATCTGGCATGTGGAGGTTTTTGTAGATGAATACTGTTTCAATGCTTATTTGAGACCCCTCCCTTTTCTGAAGGGGGGGGGGGCTCCCATACAAATGAAACACAAATTTATGCATAACTCGAGAACTAATCAAGAAAATGGAACCAAATTTGGCATATGGAGGTTTTTGAAGGAGAGAAATGTTTTTATGGTCATTGAGACTCTTCCGCCTTCTGAAGGGGGGGGGGGGGGGCTCTCAAACAAATGAAACACAAATTTCTGCATAACTCGAGAACTAATCAAGCAAATGGAATCAAATTTGGCATGTGGATTTTTTTGAAGGTCAGACATATTTCTATGGTGGTTTGAGACCCCTTTGCCCTCTGAAAAGGGGGGGGGGCTCTCATACAAATGAAACGCAATTTTCTGCATAACTCGAGAACTATTCAAGTAAATGAAACCACATTTGGCATGTGGGGGTTATTGGAAACAGGATTTTTATTTATATTAAAATGGATTTCTGTCTGACTGTCTGTCTGACCGATCGGAGTGAAAATATGTATGCAGGTATTTTTGGGGCTGGGGAAGGTTCTTATGATTGTTTGAGACCGCTTCCCCCTTCCGGCTCGCATACAAATGAAACACAAATTTCTGCATAGCTTGAGAACTAATCAAGCAAATGGAATCAAAAATGGTATGCGGGGTTTTTTGAATGCAAGAAATGTTTCTATGGTGAATTCAAACACAAATTTCAACCAATCCTGAGAATTATCCAGGTAACTAAGCCACAAACTGTGTATTGTCTGGGTAAGAAGAATGTTCTGATAGAAGTTTGAACTCCTTATTACTCAAAAAAAAAAAACTCATTAAAAAAAAGCGTCAGTTCTATGTAATGTTCATTCATTTAGTTGCAGGCGTAGCAACGCTCGCACCGGGATCAGCTAGTCTATATAATAAAAATGAGTTGGGGTTTCCTTTGTCACGATTTAACTCGCGAGCGGAAGGACCGATCGGCGTGAAATTTTGTATGCAGAGATTTTTGGGGCCGGAGAATAATCTTATGATGGTTTGAGACCCCTCCCTTTACTGGAAAGGGGGGCTCCCATACAAATGAAACACAAATTTCTACACAACTCGAGAACTAATCAAGCAAAAGAAACCAAATTTAGCATGTGTGAGTTTTTGAAGGCAAAAAAGGTTTTTATGGTAGCTTGAGAACCCTCCCCGTCATAAAAGGGGGGGCTCCCATACAAATAAAACACAATATTCTGCATAACTCGGGAACTAATCAAGCAAACGGAACGAAATTTAGCATGTGGTGGTTTTTTAAGACAAAAAATGTTTCTATGTTGGTTTGAGACCCCTTCCCATCCTAAAGGGGGGGGGGGAGGGCTCCGATACAAATGAAATACACTATTCTGCATGACTCGAGAACTAATCAAGCAAATGGAACCAAATTTAGTATGTGGTGGTTTTTGAAGACAAAAAATTGTTCTATGTTGATTTGAGACCCCTCCCCTTTCTGAAAGGGGGGGAACCTATTCAAATGAAACGCAAATCCTTGCATAACTCGAGAACTAATAAGAGAAATGGAACCAAATTTCGCATGTGGAAGTTTTTGAAGGAGGGAAATGTTTCTATGGTGATTTGAGACTCTTCCGTCATATGAGGAGGAAGGGGGGAGGGGGTGCTCTCAAACAAATGGAACCCAAATTTCTGCATAACTCGAGAAATAATCAAGCAAATGGAACCAAATTTGGAATGGACGAGTTTTTAAGGCATGAAATGTTTTTATGGTGGTTCAAAGCCCCTCCTCCCTCTAAAAAGGGGGCTCTCATACAAATGAAACAAATTTCAACCAAACATGAGAACTATACCTACTGCTTTGCAAATTTGTATTCAGTGGTTTTGGGTCCGGAAAGCATCTTATGATAGTTCGAGAGCCCTCCCCGCTTCTAGAAAGGGTGGGATCCCATGCAAATGAAAAACAAATTCCTGCATAACTCGAGAACTAATCAAGCAAATGGAACCAAAATTGGTATGGGTGAGTTTTGAAGGCAAGAAATGTTTTGTGGTAATTTAAGACCTCTCCTCACTCTGAAAAGGGGACTACCATACATACGAAACACAAATTTAAACCAAACATGAGAACTATCCCTACTGCTATGCAAATTTGTATGCAGGGTTTCTGGGTCCAGGAAAGGATCTTATTATAGTTCGACACCCCTCCCGCCTTTAGAAAGGGAGGCTCCCATGCAAATGAAAACTATTTTCTGCATAACTCAAGAACTAATCAAACAAATGGAACCAAATATGGCATGTGGAGGTTTTGTAGGCAAGAAATGTTTCTACGGTGGTTTGAGACCCCAAGCAAAAGAAACCACATTTAGCATGTGTGAGGTTTTAAAGGCAAGAAAGGTTTCTATGATGGTTTCAGATTCCTCTTCGCCCTGAAAGAGGGGCTCCTATACAAATGAAATACAATATTCTGTATAACTCGAGAACTAATCAAGCAAATTGAACCAAATCTGGCATGTGGAGGTTTTTGTAGATGAATACTGTTTCAATGCTAATTTGAGACCCCTCCCTTTTCTGAAGGGGAGGGGCTCCTATACAAATGAAACACAAATTTATGCATAACTCGAGAACTAATCAAGAAAATGGAACCAAATTTGGCATATGGAGGTTTTTGAAGGAGAGAAATGTTTCTATGATGATTTGA